>PVJO010021290.1:0-30176 GCA_004026905.1 Hystrix cristata | reverse complement strand
TTCCAAGACTTAGCTATTACAAATTGTGCTGCTATGAACATGGTTGTGCATATATCACTATGATATGATGATTTTAATTCTTCTGGGAAGATACCCAGCAGAGGAATAACTGGGTCAAATGGAACCTCTAGTTGTAGTTTTCTGAAGAATCTCCACAATGATTTCCACAGTGGCTGGACCAGTCTACATTCCCACCAACAGTGCAGGAGGGTTCCTTTTTCCCCACAGCCCCGCCAGCCTTGTTATTGGTTGATTTCTTGATAATAGCTATTCTTTCTGGAGTGAGATGGTATCTTAGTGTTGTTTTGATCTGCATCTCTCAAATGACCAATGATGTTGAACATTTTTTCATATATTTATTTGCCATTTTTATTTCTTCATCTGAGAAATGTTTATTGCAGTTTTTTTCTTTACTTCATTCTTACCTGCCCTTCCTTCCACCAATGAAGGAAAAAACATTATTCAGGTACAGCCATGTGCCGTGTGTGTGTGTGTGTGTGTGTGTGTGTGTGTGTGTGTGTACATTGGTCATGGAAACTAGGTCCTTCTCACAGAGCTACATTGCCTGGTCTTTTTGCTTTTATTTTGAGACAGGATCTGAGTTACTCAGACTGGCCTCAGTCTTGCCATCCTCCTGCTTGAATCTCCTGACTAGACTGGGATTGCAGGCATGTGCCACTGTGCCTAGATACCAGTGCTCATTTACGTAGAAGGCAAAATTCTCAAGACTGCAGTAATCATTTCTTTCCTAATCCAGCCTATATGCTAATCTGACTTCGTCCATCAGCTAGAATTTGCATAGCATGTGGTGATATATTACAACATATGCTTTTTCCATTCCTTTTATTATAAATTTGTTCTTACTAGAGGGTTAAATATTAACTATTATATATTAGTTGAGGGAGATATAATACTTTTTCCTCATGCAATTCATTTTGTTATTCTTTATTCTTGCATTAAAATGAGCAAAAAGTTAAAATATGTTTTAGAGACCAACATTAACGTTGTCAAAATAAATTTGTTCGCCTAATATAATAGAATCTAGAAAAAATTGCTGGTGAGAAGATACCTTAACTGGAGCTTTAAAATTAAATCTTACAAAGCATTTTAGAAATTGCAAAATGGATGCACCTTGACACCATAATGTTAAGTGAAATAAATAAGATACACAAGCTTAAATATCACATGGTTTCTTTTACATGAAAAACTCAAAGTATAAATAAAGAGCAAAATAAAAGATAGATGATAGGAAGTAGGGAGATAAATCTTTCTCAAAGTGGAAAGAGATCAATAGATGGAAGGTGGAGAGGGAAAGGGGATAGAAAAAAGGGATTAAGTATGTTGTGTACAGGTACCAACTCCTCACAAGGAATATAAACATTCTGTTCTGCAAACATGCACTAATGAAAAAATTAAAAAAGCAATTCCAACAGGATACAATTTCTAGTATGTAATAATTGTATGAGTTATTCAGCCTTTATAGATATGTCTTTTATCTGTATCTTTGGGAAACCTTATTTGAGTTAATAGGTTTTAATAATACTAAATATTTTATTAGTTACAAAAAAAAGAGTTTGAATACCTGACAGTATTTTCTAAGAATAGATGAATTCTAGAAGCTGACAGGCTAAAAACAAAAAACATTCAAAAGAGTGTAAATTTTACACATTTAAAATGTGGGCTTTAGCACTGAATTTGCTAAGATGTGGTTTTCTATTTTCACATGTGCCATATAAAGTGAATGCATTTGATATGAGTGCTGTATGATAGTGGCCATTTGCTTTTAAGATTGTAAACCTTTGTGGTTGTAGAAGCATTATACAGAGTTTAAAACCTTTTTTTATCTTTTAATTCATTACTGAATATTCAGTTTTATTTTCTTTCCATGTTTTCCTAAATGTGAGTTATTAGGTCCTCCAAAGATGCAAGGGCATGCACAGCGGTAGTAAATTTCTAAGTAAAGGAGAGAATAGAAGTGTGACATGTAAACAGATCAATTACAGAACAGAACTAATTCTGTCATGGAAGTATGAAGGTGAGGTGTTGTTGAAATGAGCCTTGAAAGATGAGCTAGAGTTTGTCTGGCGAAGAATGGCAGAGCTTCTCGTGTTTACAGATAAGTATGTAGGGGAAGTGATTTAGGAACAAATGTCACATTCAAGACAAGTGAGACTTTAAATTTTGATTAAAAATTACACTGATATTCTGTTAGCTAGATACATAGTAACCACAAACTGAGTTACCAAAATTATTTTGGTACATAATTTACCATTTTATTGGTACACTTATTTTATGTATCTTTAATGCATGGAAGTCTGTAGCAAACTATCTTTTTTTTTTTTTTTTTTGGTGGTGCCGGGGATCGAACTCAGGGCCTTGTGCTTGCAAGGCAAGCACTCTAATCACTGAGCTGAATTCCCAGCCCCAGCAAGCTATCTTAGTAGAATCTAGTAAATAAAAGATTAATTAACAAGATACAACCATAGTCTTTATTCACTAGAGTTGGATGATTGATTTTATTGAAATTAATGCAAGTTAATAGTATAATTTTCTAAAATTAAAGTTTCTAGAAGTACAAAAAAATAACACATAAATAGGCCTGTGAAAAATGATGTAGATAATATAGTTAGAGTTAAGTGAGAAGTTTTTTGGGATTTTTTTTGGAGGTGGTGCTGGGGATCAAACTCAGGGCCTTGTGCTTGCTAGGCAAGTACTCTACCACTGAACTAAATCTCCCACCCCTGGGTGAGGTTAGAATTTTGACAAGAGCTCTTAATTAAACTATTTGTAATCATCACATTCCTAAATATGAGAAATTTACTATAATAATTCTTCAGCTATCATAATAAACTCAGTTTATGATCAATTTTTACTGTGAATTGTTGATAGTTTCATATGTAAGCTTTTTAGATGTGAGCATAATACTTTCATTTTCCATGACTTGCTTTCGAAACGAATGTCCAGTGGTTCTTGACTAACACGGTAAATTACTCAGGAAATACCACTGAAGGGGTAAAGAATAACTTCACAGATATTATAAATTTATTATATTTCAAATATGTATTGGTTACCTTATATGAGCGACTTTAGTGTTAATACATTTAAACAAGAATAGAGTTCTTTCCATGCATATAAATTGAGAAATTACTTTTTGACACATTTAATTTACAGTAGTTCTGGTATAAAAGTGAGAAATGGGAATGTCTCTTTCTTCCTACTCTTCAATCTGCATAAAGATTAATCTCCCTGCTAAGTAAGGTGGAGTTATCAATCATTCATACCTCTAAATGTCAGTTGCTAAGAACACACCATGCAATAAAACCTGATCCTTTTTTGTTTAAAATAAATTAAATTTCTTTGAAAAAAAGGGCAAAAAGAAAACCTTTTAAAATAGCATTTCTCACTAAAGAATCATATAATAATAATTACAAAGATAACGTAATCCTCCCACATAAACATGTACAGATAGGTTAATTATATTTTTATGTTTTGTTTAATAATGTTTAAATTCTGATTTTGAGATCATTTACACATTTGGTTGATCATCTTTGATAGTGTGCTTTACTTTTTTAAGATTAAAATTACATTTATATATTTACCCCTCTATTCTTATGTGTTACTAAGATTTCGAAAGTATTTCATTCCTTCTGTAAGAAATGATGGTGGCTATGTTTATTTGGGCATTTGAAATAACTAAATAGAATCTCAGGAGAGGGTTAGCCTTTTATAGATGTGTTAGTTGAAAAAACTACCCACTTCCCTGGTCTCATGGAGTTTTGTTAATGGGGAACTACACTTAAATGAGGGAAAAATGTCAATCTCTTCATAGTTTGTGGCTTTTAAGAAGGTCATGGCACTTTTCACAAATAAATAATAGTTTGATAAATTTGACAACTTTAATAAGAATAATTGCATTTTTATTTGTGTAGCCTCAGTATTATAAATGTAATTTACCAGCAGTTTTAATGTAGGAATATTCTTACGTAGCTATGCTTGATATGTTCTCTAATTCTATTCTCTAAAACAGATTGATATAAGACTATGAGTTGAAGATTATTTGGGTTGAAAAATAGAGTTGAAATAACATAACTTTCCTTTTGTTACTTTCATATTTTTGGCAAACAATGGGTACCTTAATATAATTTTTTACAGCTATATAGCTTGATGAGAGAACTGGGAAAGTCCTAATTGGCAATTTAGAAAGTTTGGGATTCATGGTAGTGTATGCAAAAGTCCAATGAGATATGCTGCTTGCTGGTTGACTTCCACAAGGGTGAATAGAAGGTAGAATAACACAGATAAATTACTAAACCAGGAAATGAGCAATGCAAAGATGAATACTAGTATTTGGTAGTAATGGTAGTTACAGAAACAAATAAAATCTGATTCTTAGTTTTAAAAATTTAAAGCACACACCCATATTTTATGCTATTTTTCTTACATAGAGTTCTTCAATAGAGTTCTTGGATTAAGATTTTGAAATTTTGGTGGTAATACATGGCTTAGTCTTATCTTATCTGGCTATAAAAAATAACTGAGCCTCAATAGTTGAAGTAATGAGCTTTATTTGTCTTATAATTCTGGTGGCTGGGAGAATCTAAATATCATGGTACAAGTGTCTTCGCGGGGGCTATCTGGATGCATCACACATAGTGGAGATACAGAATGAACAAGCCTGGAGCAGAAAAAGGCCAAGCATGTAGGTTAGCCTTACTTTATAACAAACTGCTCTCAAAAATCAGCATTAATCCATTATATTAGTCAGCTTTTCAGCACTGTGTCCAAATACCTAGTCAAAGGCTTCAAACAGTCCAAGATTGGCTGACTCCAAGGCAGAACCATCATGGTGGAAAGGCGTGGCAGAGAAAAGTGCTCACCTCATGTCAGCTAGGGAGCAGAGTGAAAGAACCAGAGAAAAGATAAACCCTTCAGAGGCATGTCCACAGTGACTTACTTCTTCCAATGGGGCTCCATCTCCTAACAGTCCATTCTGAAGATAAACTCATCAGCTTCTTCTACTTCTCTCCTTAACCGGCATCACCTACAAGCTCACTAGCCAACTGTAAAATCTTGCATTTTAAAGTCATCTCGCTTTGTCTATTGACATGAATCCTGGCCATGCTTTTCTGTCCATCTGTTGGAATACCCCTGTCTCACTGACACTACAATATAACCCTTTATTCAGGGTTTCTATCATTATCAAGCAGGAAACAAAACACAGAATAAGTATAGACCCAATTTTGCTATATTTCTCAAAGGTTTTAATCCATGGTCAACTACTCCACAAAATTTGGTTGAACTTTAGTCTTTATCTTCCATTATAGTAGTAGTTATTTGGTATATATCATACATAGGCGTTCTGCTATATAGTGATTAAACAAACCAGATATGTTTCTTTCTTATGAAACTTAACACTGTAAGAGAGAAGAAACTACTTTTTTAAAAATTTTTTTAGAAACTACTTTTATAGTGCATAACTTTTCATTATAAAATAGTTTCAAGTATAAAAGGAATTCAGAGTATTACTCACTTTCCTGAAGAAAAATTATGTCATAATATTGAATAGGAGGTTTGTTTGTTTTTATGCACAGACCTTTATCCTCCCCCATTCTCCTTGGAACATAACTCTGAACATTCCACCTTGAGAATTGTTACAGTAAACTGTGGTTACGTCCCAGACAAGGGGCTAAATTTATCCACTTTTTTATATACTGTTGCATATGTTGCTGGAAAATAGTTACCCAGAATTTTTTTCCTAATTTTAAGCAATCACAACTGTTCAGTAACATCATGAATTGATGACTGTGATAAAATTCATGATATTACTCAATAACTAAATGGTCTTAATGTTAACAGACTCTTTTGACACTACATTTATTTCAACTTTTTTTTTTTTTTTTTTTTTTTGGTGCTGGGGATCAAACTCAGGGCCTTGTGCTTGCTAGGCAAGCACTCTGACCACTGAGCTAAATCCCCAGCCCTTATTTCAACATTTTAAGTGTAAATGCAAAATAGATTATATTTACTAATACATTCTTCATGGCAGATCATGTTATAGGTAGTCAGATCATGTTAAGTGTTTGTTATCTCTCACAAGTTGTTTGTTTTCAAAAGTCACATCACTTGTTTAGTATTTGTTAAATATATGGAATGAATATTATGTGTGAACACAAATCAACACATATGAAAGTGAAACACTTTCAAAGAACTAATTGTACACAGATAATGTTAAATTAAAATGATATGAAAAGTTTCTTGAATTTAAAAATTTATTGGAACCATGTATAAATAAGACAGACTTTTAGAGGAAACCAGCCTAAATGTTATTTATCTTTTGTAAGTAATAATCATGAATAGGAAAAGAGTAATAAAAACTGATTTTTAAATGTAAATAAGCAGAAATACCTCTAAAACAAGTTTTAGTATTGTAAGTCAGAGACTGGATCATCTGTTACAAAGTTTACAGAATGCAAACTTACTCAATGTGTAGTACAGTTTTAGTCATTTGTACCATGAGCTTTAAAAAGCTGTGTTAGGATTCAATTTCTGAATCTACCACTTCATCATGATGTGTCTTTGAAAGAATAGACACAAACTAATTTAAAATTTGAGTAAATATACACATATATTATTTATGAAATAATCTATTCAAAGTACACACGAGACACAAGTAAAACAAACTCATGGAAAGTGTAAAAGTAAAATAATGGAGACACTATAGTAAGGAGTTGCAAAAAATATTAAGCATACTAAATTTTAGAAGTCACAGAGAAATACTTGAGCTGAGGGACTTTATAATCTCTATTGTGTGAGGTACTAGGAAATTTCCATAATAGTTCTACGGTTATTACATTCACTTATTAACCATATACTATGACTTTAACCTATAGCAAGGAGGCTGTAAGAAAGACGAATTAATGTAACCAAACGATGTTTTTGTTCCTTGACCAATCATTGGCAAAATAGTAAAATGGACTTGAAACAGTCATTTGCTTGTAGAAAAGAAACACATTTAATATAGCCTGTATTCTCTACTTATTCTGGAGCAATTTCCTTTCAAAATTATATAGATATTTAAAAATTACAAATAATCCAACCAATATAATAAAACTACAATTCTATCATGAAAATCAGTGAGGCTTAATATAAAGAACAAACAACAGCAATAAAAATAACAAAACTATTCCAAGCATGTAAGATTTTATGAAGCAATTACTTTGGATCAAAGAAGGAAAATATATAATTATAGAATATTTTACAATTAACATGAGAGTGTTTCAATAGAATACAATAACAGCCACCTAATAAACATCACTAGGATTTAATTTGTTCTATTAAGGAAATATATCTAGAATATATTAAATATTGAGTCAAATGTATAGTTGAAAGCCCTGTGTCATGCTACAAAATCCCTTCTTCCAGATTTACCTCATTCTTATAATTATTGTTGTTTAAATTTTATAACATATGTTTTATAAAGCCAAAAGTTAATTAAACTGTAAGGTATAAAGTAGAATAAATTTAGTTCCTGTAGAAAATGTTTGACACATGTAATACATACCTCCAAATAGCACCACACTTATACAATTAGCAGTGTAAATTTCAATATTTTTGTGTCAAATCTCTTATAGGTTTAGTGCCTGAAATTTCCACTCTTTTGAAAATTTAAGTGCAACAAAAAGAATGAGTGCATGAGGATCCTTTCAAATGATTAAGAGTGCTTTAATATTTATTTTGATTTAAAAAATTGAAAATGTGTTCAGTTGAAAATTAATAAACTGGGAAGCTAAAACTTACCACATACTGTACATGTGAGATTTCCAATAAAATAATATGTGGATATAATATTTTGGGGAAAAGGAAGTTCATGATTCAAAGCCATTTCACATTTAAATAGGTATAGAAAATTATGTTATAATTCACTAACCACAGTTCTCCATCTCATTCAAATGAATATTAAACATTACTTTAAATGCCTTTTAGAGATCAAAATTTAGAATGTTTATGGCTTATTTTTAATGTTTTGGCTTTGACAGAAATATACACCCTGAGAGTGTTTTCCCCAAATAGTCATTCTTTCTACAGTGTTTTAAGTGTCGTAAATCTCATGATACATTTGACTATTTCTTGCTTTTTGCTATCAGGGAAATAGTGTATGTTCTATTTAAAGTAATAAAGTTGAAGTGGCCAGAAGTAAAAAGGAAATAATTTTTACCTCATTTATGACATGTCTAACAAAATTATGACTATATTTACATTATAAATATAAGCCAATCAACTAAGCAATGTAAAAATTTCTAAAGAAAGAGTTAATCAGTCAATACATTAAAAGTTAAAAAATGATGAATTTGTTATAAAAATGAATTAGTTTAAAATTTGAAAATAAATAAAAATCAATAAATATATAAAATGCAGGAAATTTTTAATCATATCAATACAGATGAAAAAATTTGATAGAATTATTGTTTATTCATAATAATTTGTCAATTTTTCAAATGAATTGTACACGTGTACAAAACTAATCTATAGCAAAAATTATCTTTATAGATGAAGCGTGAAAGTCTACCTCTGAAATCCTAACAAGAAAATAAATGACTCATTTTTTAAATTTTTTTTCAATTTGGCAGTGGAGATCATGGCAAGTCCAATAAGATAAGAAACTCAAATGACAGGAGACTCTAATTTAGTTGATCAGGAATGTGACTTGGGCAGTGAAGTCGGCAAGTGCTTCCCTTCCCAGGTGATTCTGCTGTGCAGCTGTGATCAAGAGCTGTGCCAAGGGGGGGTGGGGGAGGTTAGTGAGCACCTCGCCCTTCTGGTGTCTGCATTGCCACACTGACTTCATTTCTAAAGATTTTCATGCCAATGTTCAGATCAGGGTGGGTGTGATAGAGACTAGAGAAGCAGAATTTATACCCACAGCCTAGTTCGCATGAGTTTTGTTCTCTCTGAAAACCATACATAATTTTTACTATATTTTCATTTTCTCTCGCTTTTCCCTTGATCATGTGGAAGGAGACATCAGTCCTTACTAATTCCAGAACTTGGGAGAAATGTAGACATCTAATTCAAGCCTAAATTCGAGTAGGAATTGTTAGTTAGCACAGAGATATCCCAAAACTTAGTGGCCCCGAGAAGTCAAAAGTGTGTCAGTGTTTTCTGAACAATTTTCCTATTTTTAAAATTTTCTTATATTTTTCTCCGTTGTACCTGTTTCTGTATGGTGTGTATCCTTTTAGATACATGAATACCTGATTGTTAAAAATTAAATATTTTAGTTTGGACAAATTTCTATTCTGAATAATAACAAGAGTTCTCCAAGAAGATGAATGTTGGTGGGTTAAAAACTACAGGATGAAGGACTACTTTCATCATCTTTGTTCTAAACAATTTTACTGAACTGCATTTGTGGTGTTTCAAAGTTACACTGAAAATACAAACTTACTTCACTTCTATCACCACGGAATTCTCCACAAATATATCAGAGTCCAATCATGATTAGCAAAGAAAATATTGCAAGTGATACATGTACAATTTTCTAAATTAAGTAGCCAGAGAAGATAATTCTCAATCAAACGGATTACTGTGGATCAAAATGATTGAAATGGAAAGATTTAAAGTTCAATTAAGGATAATTTAATTAGTAATCATCCTCAATTTAAAAGGAAAAGTAATTAAAATAAGAAATATTAGCATTAAGATATTTTTGCAAGAAGTTGATTTCTTCTGGTTGTTTTGACTCTATTTATTTTAGCCTTCCTTGAGATGATTTAAAAAGAGCAGTTATCTTCAAGCTGTTTGATAATAACAGATGTTTAAGTGTTTAAACCTCCAGAGAAAAATACCAGATGATTAAATGTCACAATAAATTTCTTGAAAATGAGAGAATTTAAAGTTCCATGGCTAAAAGCAAAAACAAAATTAAAAAAAAACACAAAAAACGTTTAAAGTGATTCAAATAATTATGTTTTTAGTTTGCATTAGCCAAGTGGAACCTTAGCAACTTTAAAGTGTTCACTGAGATGATTTTCTCCTTCCCTCTGAGAGGGAAGAGGCCACCAGAGGGTCCTTCTGTGGACCATTAGCGTCCACCTCCCATGGCACCTGCTGCCCCGTAGGTGCTATTGAATTAGAAGGATTTTATGGGACTTGGTTAATATGGGTAGGTAATTTTCCTGTGTAGACAAGGTGAATTTAAAAAAGTAATGTTATCCTTCCCATAAAGCAGCTAAATGGAATCCAAATTGTCTCTGATTTCATTTTGCATGCTCCTAATATGCAAGCTGGTAGAGATTACCTCCAGCACAGATGCATTAATCAGGCGGAATCACAGAGATCTGGAGAAGACATCCTCCCTCTTCATCGAGTCCAAACCTGATAAATACACAAGACATCTGCACCTTTCAGGTGCTGAGAGAAGCATTTCCATGGTATTTAGGGTTGAAAATAATGGCTAATTAAATTTAAATGTTTTCAAAGAATGCTCTTTTCACTTTATCGGGGAACACATAAGTTCTAAAGTGATAGGAAAGAAGCAAATTAAGCACCAAGTAAACAGTAATTATTACAATTCATTCGATTGTTTAGTCACTTAACAGCTGACTATTGACTTAATATAAGCCAGGCCCTGGGCTGCACATGTCTGTTTCTAATGAAATAGATTATGTGTCTAATCACTGGTTTATAAAGAAATGTATCACTATTTTAACAGCAAAAATGGCCATAGAAATGCTTAAGTTTAGACCCAGGGAATCATCTATTTTAATGAAATACTACAGAAATATCAACTTTAATATCTTTAAATTTACTGTTAAGTAGCATTACTTTTTTTTTTCAGTTTCCTTGTAATTGGAATAATAAAATAGCAGCCATTTTGTGAAAAGTATGCAAATCATAACTGTACACAAAATAATGGCATATATTGGCAAGGAAAGGACTAGATAGTAAAGTGACTCCTTCATCACAAGCTCAATGGTAGAATTAGATATCATGTATTAAGCATTTATTTATGAATCTGCAAGTCCTTAGTATTGATACATTGTTTCTAAGCACACTGATTAATTGAATAAACCTAAAAACAAGTTTTGGGGGATCCTTTCCATAGGTATGCCACGGTACAACAATGTTGCTAGATTCCTACCTGAATTTCATGTTGGCCTAAAATATTCCCCAACCTCATCTTCCTGCTTTCTGCATCCTCCCTGATCAAAGTGTGACCTGAGAACCAAGGCCACTGGCCTCGCCAAGAACTGAGAATGCAGATCCAGCCTGCCCGTGCATAATGTGTGATAATCTATATATTAATATGACTCCCATATAGGAAGTAGGTGTTGTCCATTAAAGTTTGAAAAGCACAGTGCACATCCCAGTGAATGCAGAGACTTTTTCTGGTTGTTACAATTCAAAAACTTAGGTCTGACATTGGAAACATTTTTTTTTTCCTTAACTTGTCCTATCAGTTGCTTTATTCTGTTGATTCTACATATCAAATTCATTGTCTTATTATATTGTAATCATTCCAACAACCAGCAATACCTCTTTTCTTTTTCACTTGTCACTTTTTCACTTTCACTGCTGTAATCCTAAATGAAGCTGGATCATCTTTGCTTAGTAATTAAAAATTTCGTCCTGGTTTCCTTGACTCTGCATTTCTCACTCTGATTTTCTTCTATGCATACTCATCAATCATCTTCTTTAGAAATATATCTGATATTATACCCTTCACTTCAAAATATTTCATCCCTTTATGATTATTGAAACACAGTCTGTTTCTAATATGGCCACTAGGCCCAACAGGATATGCTCCAAGGTTCCCACTTTATTCCTCTCTCCAATCTAACCTCACCGAAAGCTCCCTGATGGCTCTTTGTCTCCACACTCTGCAAACATCAAGCTACTTCCCATATTGGGGTTTGACCTTGACAGGGGGAAGCGGGCTGTGTATGTGTTCTTTTTGTAGAACAGTCCTTTTCCTTATGTTTTCTAAAGACCTCATCTTCATTCATCACTCAATAAAATGGAAAACTTCCAGAGACAGTTCCACAGTCATCAAACGACTCTTCCGTTGTATTCTGTAGCTCCACACTGAATTTTTATTTTCATGAATGTTAGAATATTTATGATAGAATATTTGTCTCACACAACAGACTCTGATGATGGGTGCTGCCTCTCTTTCTTCATCACTGACTCCCCATACGTAATACGGAGTCTTGTCTGTAGCATCTCTGGCCACAGTTTAGGTGTAAAAGAACTTTATCTTTCTTTTATATGATTCAATTATTTTCTTTTTCAGGACTTTGGGCAGAAACTATGAGGGTTTTTGTTTATTTGTTTGTGTTTTTGCCCTGATTACCTACAAAGTTTCCAATTTATTTCTGAAAAAGTACATAGTTTTAGATCATGGTGAGGAGAAACGGTTATATTTTTGCACTCCAACCCCTTATTTTTGAGAAGACTCACCTTTATTTTTTTTATTTTTATTTTTTTAAGACTCACCTTTATTAAAGGGTGCACAAAGTCAGATGCAAAAAGATACCTCAGGGATGGCCACCCAGAGCCCTTCCTTTGGCTGATCTGGTTGTTACTTTCGGACAAGGGTGGAGGAAGCTGCATCACTCTGTTTTCAAGCAGAAACATGCATGTATCTATCTATGAGCAAATGCCACCATTAGCTCCCTGGTGTCTTGTGGTCAGAAAATCTCAGAACCTTGAATCAGAGGAGTCAGGGACTAGAGCTCCTGTACCAGCTTCTTAACTCTGTCTTCTACCCGCTTTCTCTTCTCTGGAGCATCAGGAAATCTTATTCCTCTGCTACTCTCTGAGCGTGGCAAGAGAGCAAAAACTGCTGTTCTCAGGTATTTCATGTGTTTCTCTCTGTTTCTCTTAGATTTTTCAGTTCTAAAAAATGAATGTCAGTAACAGACTTCCTTTCCCTCTGCTCTCTGTTAGTTCCTTCCACTACTTAAAATAAAATTAAAACAAACCAACCAAGAAAATGAAGGTTACTGAACTTCTCTTTTTTCCCTCTGGTTACTGAACTTCTATCCAAGTAAGAAATACTTTTAAATTAGTGGAACATTCAAGAACTTGTCTTCACCTCTAGGGATGTGCTAAATAACCCGGGGGTCTGTAAGTTGAGAGGATTTCAGAGGCCATTGTTTTTTATTTCCCTGTGAGTTTAGCAATGGGAGAAACACCTTCAGCTCAGAAAGCTGTTCTTCTCTGTGTTGGGTTACTAACTGTGTAAACTGATTTAAAAGGTAAAGGATAAACTACCACTATGGCTTTCCTTTAACAAGCAAGAGACATTATACGTGACATTTATTTTAAGGCCGTATCCTGATTTTCAACTGACATATTCTGTTCTTTCAGGTGTGTTAACTTTAGACTATTGTAATTTCATGGTTGCTATAAAATAACCTCTTAAAACGGGGACACAATCATAAAATAATGTAGTACAGGGAAGCAAAATTGTTACAGTTGTAATTGTTTACAGTGAAAGAAATATTTGAGTGGCAAGATAACACCATGGTATCTATATAAACAGATAGCCATGGTATCTATATGAATAAATAGGTGTTCTTTTTATGGTATCTACATAAATAAACTACTACAGTTTTCAAGATGGCAAAATATCTATCTGTAGTACATATAAAAATGCATGCGCATGTGTTTCTACAATCCTGTATAATTCAGAGGTGGGATTTGATAATGTTATAACTCTGACAGATAAAAGTCATAAAGGATCGTAATTCTAATATATGGTTTTATTTAAGTAGCTTATCCTTTTTCCATATTTTGTTTTTATATGTATTTTTTATTCTGTCATCTCTGTATTTTACTTTCTCAGGAATGGAGTAAGCTAAGAAAATATTCTGTCTGGTGCAATTAGTGTCTAATGCACCAGTATAATGCAGTAAAATGTTACTCACAATTATTCACCAGGGTTACTCATTGTCCCCTGGAGTGTATGCATAGAAATTCCACACTTTAATCTCTCTATTAAAAGATTCTCTAGGGTTAGAGAAACATATTAAAATGCTTGTATTAAATATGTTTTATTCCACCTAATCTGATTTCCCAGTCAAAAATGAAAAAAAATAGAAAAAATAATTTTTGAAAATTTTATACATTGTTAAATGCATTAAGATCACACTAATATGCAATAAAATGGAACTGATGTTTATTGAGCAACTGTTATACACACTAGGTTTTTCTCAGGTACCATGTAGACTTCCAAATCAGTATTTTCCATGTTTCCTGAAATAATTTCTGATAGTGAAGTAGAGCAATAGTAGCTCAGAAGGATATAGGCATGCCACAATATAGGAGATATCTTAAAGTTATGAGGGCTTGGGAAAATAAGATTTATTCCCCTGGTGGGTACAAGAATGCATCTTTGCTTTTGGAGAATTTCTTTGCATTCTGTTGTTTTCTCTGTTTGTCTAACATGTAATTATTGTTAGTAATTCACTGAGATTTTTAATAAATCATTATTTCATTGAAAATATATTCATAAAAGCTAACAACTCTGCTCTCTTAGAAATATAACACTGCATGATCCTTGAGGGTTATATATTTACTAATATGTTTGAACTCTTCACTGTATGACAACAGAATTATATCTGTAGTGAGATATGTCACAGCAATGCTGCAGAATTGAAAAGGAATGGGACAGGCAATTGCTTTTTTTATATACATAATATCATATATGGGTGTGTGTATGTTGTACAATTCTGAAAACTACATTATACTTTACTTTCAAAAATCATAAAATATTCTAACTGGTGTCTTGCACACTCCTTTCACCAGTTTTGAATAGGCTCCCATACATGGAAAACAACTTCCAAAGTTGGTGCATTTACAGCGTGTGTGTGAACAAAACATGGAATCTGCTATTGTTTCAATAAATACAAGCTAGATATAATGTCTTTTGAGAAAGTATTGTATATTTTAACTTTGGTTATTATTGAGATCTATTTTATAAGAAAAATACTGCAAAGGTTTCTTAAACTTTTTAATAATGTCCTCATTTTAATGTATCAAATTTAATGTATAATCAGTACCTTCTAAAGAACAACTTTCATATTTTAATTTTGAGACATTTTGATATTAATAGACTTAAAATGACACTATTTCTAAGAGAGAAAAATAAAACATATGCCAGAAAAGAAGCATGATTCTGAGAAAGGAAGGCATGGAATTAGAAATTCATAGGCATGCAAAAATATTCCGAGTCATCACACAAATGATCCTGTAGGAACTGTACACAAACACATAAATAGAAAAATATTACTAATGTAGGAAGTGCAGCTTTAGATGGTTACAACAATTATGATCCATAATGCTATTTAGAACCTTACACAATCCGTTATTGCCCTCTTTGTCACCACTAAAAATTTTTATTTATATACGGTATATTTATTTTTAAATTGACATTTTGTTAATTGACAAATCATAATTATATACATTTGTGTGGTATAATCTGGTGTTTTGATATCTATAAATAATTGAGCATGGTTGTATTAGTACCATAAAATAGCAATATAAGTGAAAATTGGTGACTAAATGCAGCTTGGCTTTTGGAAAATGTTTGATGCATAATTATGAGAATAATAATCTATCAAAATGAGGAATATTTTTATATTCACTGAATAACATAATCTCAGCATTCAAAGAAACTCGAAATTCATTTACATTCATCTAAACGCTGTCAAATACTAGACTCATGTCTATAGTATTGTACTGAATGCATTGATCAGTTTTTCCTTAAACATCATTTCACTCCTTGCTACACACTATGCTTGTCAGCAGCTCCTAAAATATTAGGCAAATTTTACTGCAGGATGTTTTTTCTGTTCATTGAATTAAAAGTGGTCTCTAGGTCTCTAATTTAAATCTCTATTTTATTTGTTGACAATTCTAAAATCAATATGATGAAGGTGTAATTTAGTTTCCATTTAACAGCTCTTCATGTACACCTTGTTGAGTTCTCTCTATGATAAGTTTATCTTCAGTTCTTTATATTTTGTCATAAGACAGGGACAAAAGAGTATTTTGTATTCCACAATCATGAATCAATATCTGGGAAAGATGCCAGGAGGAAATGCAATGAATAACTAATTAAATAATTGTTTTAAAAATCAACACATTAGAATATAAATTATTAACTAAAATGATATGATATATATGTATGTCTATTTTATTAATGCATATATAATAATAAATATGGGGCAAAAATTATTGCTGTTAAGGAAAGAAGAAATGTCACCTTGTCTGTATTATTGTTCCCTATGTATGATCTTTGAACCAACTTGCTAACAGATGACCAATGACTGTGCCTCAAAATCACGTAAATATTGACACGTACATTATTTTTTTTTTACTATTGCATGTTTTGTATTACAGGAGATGCACAAGGTATAAATAATTTGATGATCAAAATAGAATATAAACATGAAGCAAAGAGATAGAACTTTTGCAAATGTTAGAGATGGAGGGTGATGAGAAACAAGAGTAAGCAGAAATGAAAAGAATTAAGATGTGTTACATGTATGTACCAACTCCCCAGGATGAATGTAATCATTATGTACTGCTAACATGTACTAAAAATATACTGGAAACAATCAATATAGCATGTTTCGGAATTAGTGAAACAAATAGACAGGCAAGTCATATACTAGGCAAAAGAATTCTAATAATTACTTTTGGTTAAATTATCTTATCTACAATGTATAAAAGTCCTCCACTATACTTAGTCAAAAACTGAAAAAACACACAAAACCCTGAAATGTCACTTTATAAAGGATTATATATAAATTTCCAATAAATGAATGTGATATTGCTCAACTTCATCAGTCATCAGAAAAAAATATTAGAATACATGCTGTTGTCTAAAATTACAAGATGAAACATGATGGATTAACTAGAACCTACAATAATTAAATCTTGATACACTTCTGATAGAGAACAATAATTTGGGGAAATTATGTGTCAGTACCCTCCAAAATTGAAAAAAATCCATGTCCTATTGCTAGCAATCTCACTCCTGAGCAGGAAGGATTTACTCAAGAGAAATGCTTTTGGTTGTTCTTTAAAGACATGCGGAAACTTTCTGATTAACAGCGGAGTGGAAAATGAATGCAAGTGCTTGGCTACAGCAGAAAATTATACACTCTCTCTATGAATGAACTACTGATTCATGAAACAATATAGATGAATTTCAGAATCACAATGTTGGAAAGAATAAGCCCGGCAAAAAAGCTGCATACTGTATGATTACATTTTTATTAAATTCATAGAAAGAACATACATATATATGAGTCCATCATATGTCATCAGGAAAATAAAAACTTGTATAAATATTTTAATACTAAATCTATTGAGACATCATGAGATTAATACAAGTTATCTTTGGCCTCTACAGTTACAAGAGGTGCTCAAATTGGTGGCCATCAGCTCACAGACATTTATTAGTACGGTGAACTGCTGCTTGGGTAACCTGGTCACTGAGATTGCTGCACGTGCATTTTCAGTTTCTTCTCTGAGGGCCAGCAGTGTAGCAGGTTTTCTCCATGTAGTACATCCTCCAGGGGCTACCATAAGAGGGTAACCTCATCTATTCAAAAACATCATACTATTTTTCTTATCCTGGAGTGCTTTTTTTTGGCAGACTGTATTTATACAAGTTTTTCTGTTCTTGATGTATACATTTTTGGCTTCCCCACCCTTTCCTTCTCCTTCTCCCCAACTTGCTTTGTTGAACCTGTTTCCTAGAAGCTCTTCAGGTGCACTCCTACCTGGGATGACCCATGTTTAGGATCTGTGAGCATAATAAATCCCTGTCCCTTTCTGTTATGCTATGTCTGTACCTAACTGATTATAGGAAAAACCACAAAACACTTTTAAATTGCATGATTATTCCTTAATTCCTTACAACACAACTACTGTACACTGATGTAGTGTGCACTGAAAGCAAAACAAGCAACAAACAAACAAAAAGAAACCATTGTGTATTCTACTACTGAGACAAGGCTAAGGCACACTTTGCTAAGAAGAGCCTTTTCCACTCAGATAATCAGTGAAGAGTCTCTGCACACAAACATTCACCAGAAGTATAAACACACAAAAAACACTAATTCTCTGTTGCAGTCAGTTTCCTGTCACTATGAGGAAATAACATATAGTCAACTTAAAAGGAGGAAGTATTTATTTTGGCTCACGGTTGTACAGGTCTCAGTGCACAGCCGTTTGACTGTTTGGGGGCAGGGAGGCAGAAACATTGTCACGGGAAGCCCGTGATGGATCAAAGCTGCTCACGTCATGGGGAAGGAGGGCAGCACAGGCAGCAGGATGTGGAGACATCTCAGGATCCCGACAAGGGCTCATCCCAAATGACTTAATTTCCTTCCACTAGGTCTTACCTCGTAACAATTCTACAGCCTCTCAATAGTGCCACAAATTGGTGACCAAGGCTTTAGTATATGGGCCATTGTGGGACATTTATGATCCAAACCATAATTCTGCCAGAGAGTAAAACAGTGAAAATTAGCCAAATATTATATCCCACCAATCAGAACTGCACTCTACTCTCCCCAGTTCTCCTCAGACAGACCTTGTAACCAGATTTGGTAAGAGATGGTGGTGATTCAGGCAGAAAGATATTCTCTCTCATAGAGCTTCTGTTTGGAGATAAAGGATAGAAGAACTGCCTAATCTCCCTCATATACAGTTGTAGATGGGAGAGTGAGGAGAGAAGCGTGAACCATATTCTTCCATTAGAATCACATTGGCAGAAAATAGAACTAATATAATCATGTAGATTACTGGTAAGAAACAGAGCCAGATGCAATAAGTAAATAATTATTGGCTACCAAACATTGACAAAGGATTTCTTCATAATAGAAATGAAAATCTCACGGCAGGTTAACAAGAAGTGGTGGCAGAATAGAAATGTCACGTGATCTGTATACTTCTAAAAGCAGCAAAGTTTATTTTTCTAAAGTACCAACATCACAATAAATTTGCAAGATGAAGCTGAATAATATTGTCATGATTTTAAATGTAATAAATTAGTTTGAATCCTACAATCATAGAAGCTTGATAAGTATATCGTTTAGGAATCTAGGTTTATCTTTTTAATTATTTAAGTACTAATATGAAATTATCATAACTCGAGTCCCTCAAGAAATGCATAACTTTAAAATATGCGTATGTTATTACAGTATGAAGAAACTGGCTGAAGTGAAATGGTTAGTGGCAGTCATGATCCATAAAGTATTTAGAGTATAGTGCTCATCATAGATGTAGTCAAAATGCTGCTGCTGTAGTTGGCAATCTTGCAATCGCCAAGTTTCTTCTCATATTTTTCTTACTTTTCTGACTCTAGAATTTGTTACTTTTCTAACTCTGTCATATTAGCATTGTCATCATCACCTCCATGGTGACCACTTGAATGCCAGGAGCCATTATGTCCATTTGCAAAATTTGCCATTGCCTCCTGTCTGCCACCTGCACCTCTCAGTGTTGCCCCACACTGCTATGTCAATTGTAAATCATACCTTGTCGCCCTCTATTCACACACTGCAGTGGCTCCAGATTTCACCCATGATACACTTGGCTCACTTGCTCATTTCCTCGTTAAGTTGCGTCACATATTCTGGGAGGATTTTTAATTCCTCTTCCTCACAATAGATTTCACTACTGATAACAATATATGCTATGTATTTAACAGAAAATTTATGCCTGCCTGTATAAACCAGAAATACATAATTATATATTCCAGGGAATGACAAATTCTAGACATCATTATGGAACTTTCTTGCCAAAGGGGCTACCATAACAAAATACATGGAATAATGGAGTAGATGGCTTAAACAACAGACATTAATTTTCTGATGGTTCTGGCATCTAAAAGTCCAAGATCAATATGTTGACGGGTCTGATAGGTGCAACTCCAGCACCTCTTCATTTTAAGTGTTCCAGTTATGTTGGATTTGGGCCCACTCACTATACATATTCATGAAATAAGACTTCTAGAATAGCTTCAGACAGTGTTAAGAACAACAGTATAAGTTTGTTCAAAACGAGGAGTATTTTGAGGGAGATGAATGGCAATGTTTCTTTTACTGTACTAAATGTTTTCTTTTTTAATTTAAGCATTCACTGTGCTTTTCAATCATACTGCATAGGTATCTATGTGTGTGTTTCTATACATGTTTGTATGTTTGTGGTTTGTCTATGTATGTGTTTCCATCCATACATCTATTTCTCTGTGTGTGTACAGATACAAATGCCCCCAAAATTGTGACGACCTGCATTTTCTCAGGTAGTCCCTGTTGCTCACAGTTGCAGGCTCCATGGGCTAGAACAGCTGTGAGCTTAGCAGTTAGTTCTGAAGGCCGGTGGACGGGTTGTCTGGACAGAGCAGTGTTCCTCTTTGGCTCTGCATGTCCACTGTTTGAGGGCAGCTTCTTGTAAACTGTCGCCTCTTGCGCAGGCTCTGTCCTTTGCCCAGCCAGCACTCAGCATCGCCTGAGTGTTGGGTAATCGACCTCCTTCACCACTTTTTTCCAGTTTCATAGCTCTTACTTCACCTGTCAGTCAGGAATGGTAAATATTTCAATAGAATTGTTTTTGGTTTCAGAAACTTTAAATGGCTAAGCTGTTGTTCACCCATTTGTCTTTAAATGGTTGTGTTTTACTTTCGGGCCCATCTGCAGCGAGGCTGGGTCTAGCTTGTGCAGGGTCCCTGCTCTAGTCTTTCATGTTGAAGGATCCTCGACTCCTGACTTTGCTAGACTTGGCTGCCACCTCTGATTCTGCCCATCCCACCCCCATCTCCCAGCCTGGCCCCTTCTCTTAAGTACCAATAACACTAAGATTATCTTATTTCTAAACTTCTCTAAAATAATAAATTCCATATCCAGGCAAGTGTATTGTACAAATCAGAAGGATAACATTCATGTTTATCGAATCATGAATTAAATCTTGCTCTGAAGTTTCTATGTGTTTTGTTGAAACAATGCAGCACTTGAATTTAAGAAATCTATATTCCATTTGATTTACTATGAATAATTCCTTTCAGCACATAAATTATCCTTCTACAAACTTACATTGTTAGATTTTATTTATGAAAAATTACTGGATAACTTATTAAAATTATTTTTAAAATTTTATTAGTATATATTTGTGATATTTAATGAATAAATTCATTGTGAGGTAATAGTACATATACATATTACATTTTGATTCTTTTTACTTCCCCTTACCTTCCCTGTTCCCCCAATCCATAGTATGTAAGCAAGTTGAAAAGAGGGTGGGCATGAACACTGGAGAATTTTTCTAATTACACATTTATAATTGCAGCAGAAATTATTCTGTTTTGAAAGCAAGTTTTTGAGAAACTTTTTGGATTTGGGGTTTAGTGGAAGGACTTAAGAAAATTCTTACATAAAAATAAAATCACTTCTAATGCATTGCATACATGGTTCATCTTAGATTTAAATAATTAAAATCAGAAAATGAAAACAGTATAAATTCCTAGAAAAAGAAGAGCCTTTTAAATCTGTCAAACATAGGTCTGAGCTTCAGCTCTATGTCTTCACATTATGGATTAAATCTATTTTAAATTGAAAGATGAAATGTGTTTATCATACATAACAACGGTGTTTTAAAATGTCCTACGTATATTTCCTGCCAAAATATATGTGTGTGTGTGTGTGTGTGTGTGTGTGTGTGTGTGTGTGTGTACGGCTAATTCTACCTAATTAATCTACCTATTGTCTCATAAAGTAATCATTTTGTAGTGAGAATACTGAAAATCTACTCTCAGCCTTTTTCACAGTGAGATGTATTGCTATTAACTGTAGTCATCAGAGATCTCTTAAACTCACTCCTTTTAACTGAATTTGTACCCACATCTGGTCAACACTCACCCTCTCTACACCTTAGTCCCTGCTAACCCCTATTCTATGGAATAAATATTTAAATATGTACAAAAGTAATAGATCATCGCAGGACATATTAAATGTGGAGTTTCCTTCATAGCACCTGGCTTAGAATGTGTCCCAGTGGAGGAAGCTGTCAGGAAGTTAGAGCCTGCCTTGGGGTGCTGGGCACCTTGTTGCTGTTGTTCTTCACCCGAAGAGTTTTAATCCACATCCTGACACCAGCATGAAGCCCTTTATCATTTTTATTAATTGAAGCAGTGAAAAGATTGATGATAGTAGTCACTAACCTACTCTTTTCCCCCTCTGATTCTAAGTATGAGGTGTTTGAAATGTAGGCTTCTTGCTTAAATGCTTGCTTGAACATGCAATTTACATTTGGAGAGAAGAAAACACTTTTGGTATATTTGGATGATTAAATTACTTTCTTTGCTGATAGAATAGTAATTGGTAGGATATGGATTTTCTCAGCTAAATAATGTGTGAAAATTATCTGTTTTATCAATAACATTTTATGTGTTGTGACTCAGAATTTTATATTTTGTTTTACAATAAATTGGCCTTGCTCATTTATGAGATCCTCTTGGCATTGCCATGCACTTCAACAAGACAGGAAGCTGTGAACCCTCCTGATTCTTCTGTTTGTCCTACAGCGCTAGCTCTTTTCGGAACATAAGGATAAAGCAACTGCTGTGACTGAAATCAATTCTGAGCTATAAAAGTCAACAGGTCTCCTTAAACAGCTATCTTCTCTTCATCCTGTCAGTCTACAAAACCATGGAAAATTAGAGTTAAACATTGTTCTCAGTCATTTTAAAATATATCACAGTGTCTTGAATTATACATCATTTCAGTCAGTTGGTTGAAGTCACATCTGACAGTACAGTGCTCACTCGTGGAAAAGAAAAATGTAGGTCAAAGCTATATGTATTATATACACATTACATATTTTAAATTCACATTGTATATCTAATGGCAATGGAACATCAGCTCTGGGCCTATGCAGTGTGAATGTGCCTTGATTTCTCAGTGTATCTCTTTGGTCTGGGGAACCCTTTTTAGAAAATACACGAGCACAGATTAGCAATTCCAAGAAAAGGACAGCAGTGTTTTTCCCTTTAACACAACTCTAAAGATAATATAAAATCAACTTTGAATCTCTTAAAGCATGGGGTTATTGGCAATATGTTTATTTTCTTTTTACAAATTAATATAAACAGATGTCTCATAGAAAGTCTAATGATATGTTTGTGGCTTCCATCTGATATGATTGTATTCATAATATATGATTACTTTACTTAGGAGAGTAAGCACCAAATAAAATAAAATATGAAGCACGATCTTTAATTTCTTCAGACCTATAACTGAAAAATGTGACTGGCCTTACTAAGAAATTTTTCTTTTTTGTATATTTAGAGCATTATGGGCATTAAATGTTCTTACTAGTGTGCTCCTAAAGTATTGCAAATGACTATAAACAATTACTTTTTGAACTGAATATTTTTACTCCTGTTATGTTTACTGTTTTCAAATTTAAATTTCCACACAGCTTGATTATGCTTTTTGATTATATATTTAATCAAAGTATATATGGTAAGTTATTATGTACCTAGATGGAACTTTCTGTAGGAAATGCAGCATAATTCTGCATTTATATTCTGCTGCAGGAGTAAGATGAGTATAAACATTTAAAAAATCCTGCAAGTGTTAAAATATTTAAGGGTGTAAATGAGCTGATATCCAATTATATAATCAGGAGAGGGAATAGTATTACTAAATTTGACATATCAATTATGAGCAAAGTGTTAAGAATTCTTGTACTTTTTAAAAATCAGAGTTCTAATACAAGTAAAGAATTTCTTGGTATCATTATGATTTCCTTTTAGTAATGAAAACTGCTATTACAAATATCTAGTTAAACTCTTATAAATGATCTTTTATCAACTAAGTAACCTATATAAGCTCAATTCTAGAAGTGAATAAAGAGCTAAGATATTCTGAGCCAGAGTTCTTTACTCTTAGAACCATTGTAAGATGGGCAATATTGGTTAAAAACAAAAATATTTGAAAGAGTCATGGTTTTCCTTTAATTTTTATATGGAAAAGATAGCTAAAGAAATTACAGTAAATTATTTGATTGAGACATTAATGGAAACGATAGAGCACAAAATTGTAAGTAAGCCATAAATCAAATTTACTTAAATCTAAATCATTTTTATTGGTTATAAATGAGAAACAAAATAATGTATTTTCACCCATTGAGATTGGATAGATCAGATAATTAATTTCTCAGATTATCTTTAAATGCATCCTGTTTCTACATTAAAAGTTTATAAAAACAAAACAAATAGATTTGACTGTTAAGAGCTAACCAGACTTTAGACTCTTAAAGCAGATATTGGCTGGTCTCAGATTTCTTCTTTTTTAGAATGTATTTATAGATAATAGACTTTCTAGGTTTCCAAGACATACAAATTTTATATTTATCTTTGTTTTAAGGCTTTGAGAATATCTACTTTGAATGTTAAATGTTATGAATGTAGCTTTTTGACACAATGAAAAGTTTATGACACTTATTTCATTAACTTTTGTGATTGAGTGCATTCTTGTTTTTGTGTTCTTTTTTCTTAGTTCTAGGCTACAGCACAAAACAAATGCTAAAAAAAAAAATTTAGAGATATCCTGATCTACTGAAAGAAAATGTGAATTGAGAGATTGAATATATATTTTTGATGGTTTCTACCATTTAGAATATGCAATTGGATAAAACGGAAACACATCATCCATTTTTTTCTTTTTTTTTTCCTCCCTTCTTTCTAATTCAAGAGTTACCTCATTTAGTCATCCAACCTGAAATGAGAAGGAAATATATTTGCAAGATTTTAGAAATGTTGTTGAATTTTGTAATATACTCCAAATTATAAAATCTTAAATTAATGGAGAAATACATAAAATAATAATTAATAAAATAGGACTGTGAAATGCTTTCCAAATTTGTTTACAGATTCAGTGATATCCAGTCAAAATTTTTCATGTGAGTTTATATGGAAATTGGTAAAGCTATTGTAAGGTTCATAAAAAAGATCAACTATCTAAGTACACCAGAAGCAGTAGAAGAACAAAAGAGAATGTCTTGCACTGACAAATATCAAGAATGATTTTAAAACTATAATTGTTGAGACAATATCTCAAAAAAATAAATAAATTTCTTGAGTATTTCCATCATGAAAGAAAACAAGATGAAACTGTGAATCTCAAAATACAGTGAATTTTCTTTAAGCCAACTATCACATTTTAATGATTTGTCAATATAATGTTCAGCAACTTGAAGCCAGACTGCATTTGATTACAATCCCCGTTCTTAACCCATCGAATAACACAGCCTCTTCCATACATTTAACCAAAATGTCTATTGATGTTTCTGAAAAAGTATTTTTGATGAAATGTATTTGTTTCATTTATTCAATAATAATATATAAATAGCTTTAATTACAGAAAGTAGAACACTGCATGTCTTCATCAATGAAGGTATATTGCACATATGGAGTATCTTCTGTATCTACCAAGGAAGATTATATACTAGTGTATACAAATAAAAAACAAACTAAAAAATCATGTCCTCATTACAAGGGGAATATATTTGTATACATATATGAGCATGCTATACATCACTGCTTTATTTCATATAATATGCAGTAGTTCTATTTCTCTTATACATGTTTTAGTAAGAGGTCTGGAAAATATTTTTCATATAAGCACGTAGGTGGAAGACACCTGGGTTTTGGGAAAAGTCTGTTATTTAACCTCAGTTGCATTTATTTCTTTATTTTTCATCAAGGGGAATATGTAAGATGTAAGCTCAGTTCTGTTTGATATACTGTAATGAAGGTATTTAAAACATAGAAGATATGTTTTTCTATTTGATATCAAACTATAAAAAAAACCTCATGGCAGAAGAAATTTAATTTATTTATTCATTTTCTCCTTATTACCCATCTTCTAAGTATTTTGACTCTAGCCAAACTCTTTTGTTTATATTTCTATTCTTAGATGAATTCTGAATATAGAATCATAAGTCTAGAAGGACAGTGATGATTACTTTTTGTATGAGCCTGCACATGCAGGGAGAGTCCCCAGGTGTCTGAACAAACCAGAACGTGCCCTTTTGTAGCCAGTGGCCTGGGATGTCCTGTCAGACCCTTTTCCTCCAGGTAGTGAAGCTCTATCTAGTAGCTACTCTGAAGTTGCCCACAAATCCACCACAAAAATTGAGATCTGATAACAGAGAAGTCATTTGATCCTTTGATATTTAAAAATGTGATCAGATATGATTTTTAAAAATTTTTGATATAGCTTTTGTATCACTTGCCACAGATGAGTGGCAAGTGAGTCGAGGACTATGTCCTCAGAGGAACACAACCTGCTGATCGTCACTCTTGAGCTGGTACAGTCGTCAGTGCCCAGGTGTACTCAGGTGGGAGAGGACTCTGCTCCTCTCATCACTCTTTCCTTCAGCAGATATGGACAGAGACCCCACCATGGTTCAGGTCTGCTGTAACCCTGGGGTAGAGTGATCAGCAGTGATTGCATTCTAGTGAGAGATACAAGTCAAAGTAAACAAGTAAACACCAACAAAAATGAAAACATCAGTCAGGGAAATGAAAGAAAATTTCAGGGCTCAATTTCTGGCTTTGCGTGGACATGTAAGGAGTTTAGAAGTCATTGTTCCTACCCTTACAGAAAGAGAAAGCTGGACAGCTCCCTCTGGATCTAACAAAGAATCGAGATTGTGGGGAAGCCTGCCATCCCCAAACCAAAAAACAACAACATCCAGAGAACTGTGGCTGAGATCTGCTTACCCAAAGAAGCTGATGGGGCCATATACCTATAGGAATATATGGATCATAATTTTGGCACAATTCTTGTGGACAAGTATGGAATATTATCAAAGTAAGACACCTCTGGGAAATTCAGTTTTGGAGGTCACACATCTTTCTCTTATTTTCATGGATCTTACCTTCAGCTTCTCCCAGTGAAGAAATAGACAGTGACTTTTCTAGCTCTGGCATGGGGAGGGAAATAATGAGCACTGTAAAATATTGAAAGAGCTTTCTGTATACCCAACCAAGTTCTGTCCTCCAAGGAAAATGACTTTGCCAGACCAAACATAACATGGACAACAGATAGTTAGAGAAATAGGTGGGTAATGCTGCAGGCATGTTCAATGGCTGAGGAAGAGGGAAATGTAATATACATGTAATCACAATATAAAAGGGAAAATGAAATATGAAAGAAAAATAGTTGTAATTATAGTGGCTGAAAAATTTCAAACTGAATGACAGACAAAAATGCACAAATACAGGAATGTCAGAGAACACCAAGCATGAAGCACTCGTGCACATACATACACACACACACACACACACACACACACACACACACACACCCACACACACTAATTAAAATAGACAATATCTGGAGCAAAGTCAAAGGAAAACATACTTTACCTAAAAAGAATAAGCATAAGAACTACAAAGGAATCTTCATCAGAAATAAGTGAGAAAGAACAAAATGGAGAGAAATATTTAAAGTGTTGAAGAAAAAAGTTAACTTAAAATTCTAAATTCAGAATTGTCAATCCTTCAAATTGAAGAAAAATTTAATTCTTAAGCAAATAAAAACCAATAAATTCACTGTCATCAGACCTGCCTTGCAAAAATGTTAAAACTACTCTTTCCTGCAAAGGGGAGATGGTACGGATTTGAAATCAGGAGCTACATAAAGAAATGAAGAACTTCAGAGAGGAAATGTTAAAATAAAATATTTTTAAAATTTTCTTATTTTTAATTGATTTAGAATGATTATGAGAAGTCAACTCCAAATTGTAATCCTGTGTATGATTTTCAAGCCTGACCCTAGCTAATTAATTAGCAAGGCCTTCTCTGCTGTGTACATGGAGTAAACTGCTCTTGCCCACTGTACTTGCACTGCAGTCTCTGGAGGGAGCTGAAGTCAAATCAGCTTCTCCAGGTTTCCCACACTTCTACCCCTTTCTGCATCTGCATTTCTAGCCTAGGTGCTCCCATTCAGTCTTCCTAAAGAAAGGCTCTGTTGACCAAGGCCTTATGGACACTTTTTGTTTGGAGTTTCCTTGCAGTCATACAATCCCTGTTATCAATGGCAACACTTCTGTTCTGATAATCCTGTTCTGTGGGGGAAAGAGGAACATCGGAGGAGGCAGGTCCTTTTCCTGTTTAGTCTCTTGCTGAACATTTTCTACGATTGCAGAAAGTGAATAAAATCTTTATTTCTACATTTACATTGGTTCATTTCTTAACTGACCAGTTTAATTCCTCATAATTCAGCTCTCTCTATATATCTATATATCTATATATCTATATATCTATATATCTATATATCTATATATATATATTTTCTGTAAGTCTAAGGCAATAATTGTAACAATATGCTGGGTGATCATAACATAAGTTAGTTAAATCAGTGATAAGCAGTGGCCCCAGGGGCAAGAGAAACGATTTGAGAATTCTGTGGTAAATTATTTGCACTGTAGGTGGAACAATATATTACTACTCAAAAGTAAATTCAGATTAGTTTTTAAATTGTTTAAAGTCTAGAGTTACTAGTAAAATTTTTTAAAAGTATAATTTATTACTTAAATGAAAAGAAAAAAGTGAAGTTACATAAAATGTTCAGTTAAACCCAGAGGAACTATGAAAGAAGATTAAAAAAAAAAAAACCCAAAACAGAAAAATGTTACAAATATGGCGGATATTTACCTGGTTATATTAATAATCACTCTACATGTGAAAAATCTAAGTGCACCTAGTAAAGGATAAATTGTCAGTGTTAAAAATAAGGCTGACATGAAGTTATATGTTGTTCACAAGCAACACACTTCTAAATATTAAGACTGGTTAAGTTCAACATAAAAGGATGTAGAACGATATACCAAGTCAACACTAATGAAACAAAAGATGAGGTAGCATAATTAATTAAATTCCAAGAACATTTCAGAACATAAAAATTATCAAGGATAGGAGAGGTATAGTATGATAATAAAAGATTACATATTTCAAGAGAATATTATGGTCCCCAAGTGACTAAACACCCAACAGTGAAATTCAAAACAGATGAGAAAAAAATGAAAGAAAAATAGACAACCCTATCAACACTTTAACCAATCCTTGTAAACTATTTATAAATCAAAAAGGCAGAAAATCAGTAAGGATAGTTGACCTGATCAATAGTGTCAATCTACTTGGTCTAATTCATATTTATAGGCCATTTCAGTTCCCAAGGAGTGGTTACTCAGTTTAATGGATAGAGCTGGTCAGGATATTGGAGATGGGATAAAAGCATTTTGAAATAGCACTGATGTAAATTTTGGGAGACCAGAAGACATAATGTAAACAGAAAGATGTCTTAGGAAAGAAGTTGATATTCTGAATATGGTGCTTTATACAGGAAAAGTCATTTTGTAGATGTGGTTTTAAATCTTTTTTAAAAATAAATAATCAAAACATTATATTACCATTAAGACTAAACTTGTATTGAAAAGATTTTATATAACAAGACAAGAAAAGCAATAGCAAATTAACTATCAACTAGATTATGCATAACGAGTAACTGTTTATATTACCCAGGGAAGAGCATGAATGCTTGTATTTTTTGTTTTGTTTTGTTTTGGTTTTAAATCTGTAACTGTACAAAGCACACACATACTGAAATGATCAGTGCACTGGACGTGGGAGAGTAAGTACTCCCATAGTCATTTCATTCTCTTAGCTCTGTTCTGTTTTTCTCATTCGGAATTACATTAAAATAAAGACCCAGTTACTTTTATTTTTCCACTGTGCAGTAAGAAAAAATATTCACAACAAACATGACAGACTAGGGATTTAGCTCAGTGGTTAGATTGGTTGCCTAGCAAATGCAAGGCCCTCAGTTCGATCTCCAGTGCCAAAAGAAAAAAAAAAAAAAAAAAAAAAAAAAAAAAAAAAAAAAAAAAAAAAGAAAGAAAACAACAAACATGACAACATATCAAACAATAGTTCTGCATAAGTTACCTTGATACCTCTTTAACTGTCACTTAAATATCATAAGAAAACATTTTAAGACATATACACACAAAACTAGTCAAGTGTTGCAACATATAATAAATTAACCCAAAGAAAAAATAACTGTATACGTATATATATTTGTATTTAT
>PVJO010021289.1:0-30737 GCA_004026905.1 Hystrix cristata | reverse complement strand
CCTGGGCAGCAGGCCGTCTGTAGAAATCATGCGTGAGATCTCTGCAGAGCGAGCGGGCCTGGGCAGCAGGCCGTCTATAGAAATCACGCGTGAGATCTCTGCAGAGCGAACTGGCCTGGACAGCAGGCCGTCTGTAGAAATCACGCGTGAGATCTCTACAGAGCGAGCTGGCCTGGGCAGCAGACCATCTGCAGAAATCACGCGTGAGATCTCTACAGAGCGAGCTGGCCTGGGCAGCAGACCGTCTGCAGAAATCACGCGTGAGATCTCTGCAGAGCGAGCTGACCTGGGCAGCAGGCCGTCTATAGAAATCATGTTTGAGATCTCTGCAGAGCAAGCTGGCCTGGGCAGCAGGCTGCAGTGGGGCAGGGGCTCTAGGAGGGTTCCCCAGCTGGTGCCCCGTCGACTGAGGAAACCAAGACTGGCATGGACACGCAGAACTGGTTTGCCCAGGCCCAGGTGGAGCTGGGAAAGGGCCCAGGGGCTGCAATAGCAAAGCTTCTCTGCCCGGTCATCTGTGGGATCTGTGTGTCTCATGGCGAGTCCACTCAGTGGCAGCCTGGTGGCTCATTACCCTGCTGAGAAGGGGGAGCTGGTTATTGCATGTGTGAAATGTGAGTACCTTTTGCCCAAATGCTAACCACCTGTCAGGTTTCCGATGTGGAGAATTCACCGTAACAAATAACTCTTTCCAGAGTTGCTGCTATAGGGCTCCTCCTTTTCAGAGTCTTTGTCTTCCTCTCTCTCTCTCTCTCTCTCTGTCTCTCTGTTAGTGTCTCTGTCTCTCTCTGTCTCGTCTCTCTGGCTCTCTCTCTGGCTCTCTCTCTCTCTCTGGCACTGAGAATTGAACGCAGGGCTTTGCACATGCTAGGCAACCACTCAACCACTGAGCTAAATCCCCAGCTAAAATTTTTCAATTCTATTGTGAGACAGAATTTCACAAAGTTGCCCGGGCTGACCTAGAGCTCGTAATCTTCCTGCTTCAGCCTCTAGACCAGATGGGGTTACAGCTGTGCACCATCACACCTGGCGAAGTTAATTTTCTTTTTAAGTGGGCGAATACCCTGCATCGGTTTATCACCAGCAAAATAGTTTAAACGGGTGCTTGATATGTACAGCTCAGATTTTGGAAACACCATCATCGTACAATTCCAAATGGATGAAATCAGATCGAGCGTCTTACTGGGCGACATTTAAAATAATCCACCCTGGCACAGTAAGTGTGAGATGCATCATTCCTGATAGTCCAGATCGGTGAGTACCCAAACTGCAGCCCAAAACCCACTTAGTACCACGGCATGCCAACACTGCAATTAAACCTGAACACTAAGGTTTTAGTTTAGAAAAAACAACTCATACATTAACATCCTTTGTTTTAAAGGAAAAATAACACACGTGCCATAAGTTTACACCATTGGCTAAGTGATATGTCTAATTTTGAATTGTTTCCATGAAAGCATTCTTAGACTTTATTCGTCTGGGTAAACAAAATTATTTTGTAGATGAATCTACAAGGAGATTGTTTAACCAACCCATGAGACCAAAATATTGCCCTAGTTGATGTGGGACAAATGTATTATAGACAAATGTCAGCTTTATCAATGAAGAGTAGATGTGAGGTCATTTAAAAATAGATGAAACCTTGGCATGGTGGTGCAGGCCTGTAATTCCAGCACTCAGGAGGCTGAGGCAGGAGGATTACTTTGCATTTGAAGCCAACCTGGGCTAAGTAGTGAGTTTAAGCCAGCCTGAACTACCTGTCTCAGGAAAAATATAAATGAAATAAAGATGAACTAAAGATGTTGCTTAAGTCTAGTAAGCAAGAGAAGAAATGTTTATACTTAGTTGACGGGCATGTAGCCCACTCTTCTGCCTGGATAGCCACAGAAAGCAAAGCGTCAGCAAGATTTGCCAGGTGTCTGGCCCTGCAGGTTGGGGGATGGGGACTGGGTCTTCAGCATTACTCCCCAGGCCTTGTCTGGAGACATTTGGGGGGCTCACTACTGGGGAGCAGTACCAGTGGCGTCCAGTAGGTGGAGGCCAGAGTTGGATGCCACTTGCTTGGCATCTAGTGTGTGCTAGCAAAGAATGGGTCACCCCCCTCCAGATGTCTCTGGGATTCCCTTACCTTTCTAGGGAAGACCCAAGATGAGCCAGAGGGCCTGGAGCCTGGCAGCCCTGCTTTCCTGTAATGCCAGCCCTGTCCGGAGTGACTGGTTATAGATAACTGGGCTGGGACTATTAATTTTTGACACCGGTTCTCAAATATTAATAAGGAAAAAGCCATAATGAGACTGGTGAGACTGGAAGAGAGCTGAGGTGTAAAAGGATAGAAGATGGGAGAAACAGCTTTGACGTGAGATTCGACACGCGTGGCAAAGGAGGTGTTTTATGTGCTAGGCATATCTGCGTAGCTGTGAGGAAGCAGGGCAGGCCGGATGTGGAGGAGCGATTAGGGATGTGGGGAGAAGTGTCGGGCATGAAAATCCCTGCTACTTGCCTTAAACCCGGGATCCATTTTTCCCTCTTGTGTTTTCATTATTTGTGGGGCTGGGGATGGAACCCTGAGCCTTGAGGATGCTAGGTGGGCGCTCCACCACCCGGCCACGTGCCCAGCCCCTCTGCTCTATTGGAGAGGTGAGATTAGTGATGTATTTCAGAGGACAGAGTCCTGTGCGGCCCTGTGGAATTGCCTGTCATTTATAAAATTCTGCAAGTATTCTTCCCCCAGAGATACTAGTTTGGAAGGGCAGTGAATGCCCACCCTCGCACAGTCCTTCGGCCCACACGCATATCCAGCCAGCCAGAATGCGTTCCAAATGCCGAGGGTCACAGACGCGGACAGAATGCTCTTTAAAAGAAAGAAATGCATGAAAGGTCCAAAATGAATGGAAACTATTTCGACCTCGCGATCCTCGAGCCCAATGCGCTCTTCAGGAGCGGCGCCGTGGGCTGGCTCTGGGGGAGCCGGTCAGGTCACTGAAGCCCAAAGCCAGCAGGGGAATCCTGAGGCCGCCCTCAGCCCTGGCTGTGTGTTGTTCACTGCTGTTGCCCTTCGACTTATGACGGACTGTGTCCCATAAGCCTAGTCTAAGTCAAGATGCTTTTAATCCACCAAACCCACAGACATCAACGCTTAGCGTGCTGTCTTCATTGGTTTAGGCTGCTACAAGCAAATGCATAAACCAGTGGTTTATGAACAACAGGAGCTGACTGCTTACAGTTCCAGGGCTGGAAGCCTGAGGTCAAGGCTGATCCGGGGTTTACGGAAGGCCCATTTTCTCACCCACAACCCCTTCTTGCTGTGCCCTCAAGTGATAGACAAGGCAAGGAGCCTTCTGGGGTCTCTTAGTATAAGGGGACTGATCGCAATCCTGAGGGATCCCCGAAGGCCCCACCTCCTGACATCATCACCTTCAGGGTCAGGTTCCCGCATAGACTTTGGGGGGGATGCAGATATTTAGACTGAGGGAAAACAGAAAACAGCGCTTTTCCATTATAACGAACCAAAAAGCTCACCTCCACTTAGGTCACATCCGTGTACTCTTTGACCCCGGCTGCTTTGATGGAAACACTTGTCTGACAAAATTATAAAACACACAGGCCCCCAGGCATCGTGGCACATGCTTGTAATCCAAGCACTCAGGAGGCTGAGGCAAGAGGATTCAAGTTTAAGGTCAGCCCGGGCTATATATGAATCAAGGTGAGCCTGACGTGTGTAGAGAGACCTAATCTCAAAAAACAAAAACAAAAACAATACACAGGGCCCGCTTTGCATCCAGACTGTGAGAAGCCATGGTGCTTTGTGTGGAATCGGGATGATAATGTATCAGTATCAGTCCATCTCTGGTCCGGGCACCTTGCTGGGCACAGGAGAGATGGTGGACATGAAGCTGAGTTTTTAGAGCCCAAGAGGGGAGCTCCAGCTGGACGCAGACAGACTCCCGATACAGCATGGTCATTTTAACACTGTGCCACCTCTTCTCCGGAGAAGATCTGCCTCTGGCTGGGAGCAATGGACCCTTAGTCATCATCGGGCCTGTAAGGAGAAGTAGAAGTTGATCCAGAGGCGCTTCGCAGAATAGAAAAGCCAGCTGGCCGGGCCTGCAGACTTCATGACCTGTGCTTGGGGGCACTCGTGTTTTCATTGACTAGAGAATGGTGAAATAAATCAGTGTTTTAGGGCCATGGTGTCCTGGTCTCTGGGGGAGCACATCAGCCCACACGCAGCTGGTGGAGAAATCAGGGAGAGGGTGGCCCGCAAGCCACCACCAGCATCTCCCTTCACCGCTGATCTCTGTCCTCACGGGGTCCAGGGAGGGTTACTCTTGTGCCGCCTCTGCTCTCCATGGAGGACTCCAGGACGTGGCAGTGGAGCAAGGGCTGGCATTTCCCAGTGGGGACCTGCTGCTCCCTGGCCTTATTTTTATTGTTTCGTGAACTGCACAGGGATGCTAATAGCAGTTTTGTTTTGGGCAGGACACACACTCATTTACAGCTGATCCCAAAGCAACACAGGTTTGAACTGCGCAAGTCTCTGGGAGATGTGCAGTAATTCGAAAAAAAAACTCTCAGATGGACCAGAAAGCCTAGAAATATTGAAAAAATTTAAGTCGGAGGCGTGTCACAAATGACGAGAGATGTGTGGCTAGTAGTCTATTTCGTTACGTTCTACCGTAAAAATTACAGAAATCTGTTTCATAAAAAGTTAAAATGGAAGGGTGAGGGGTGCAGTTCGGCGGTAGAGGGCTTTCCTAGCACAGATATTGCTGGTTCATGACTGTTCAGACTTGCAACCAAGTCATGCTACTCGAACTTATGACCAGCATTCAGACTTACGACCCACATTTGGACATAGAACGCAGGAACGAGAGCGGCAGTGTGGCCTTATGGTGGCTTCCTCTACAGGACAGCCCTGTAATCTTTGCTGATTGTACTGTGCAGTACAGTACTGTAGTTTTATGTTCTGTTATATTATAGTATTGCATGCAAGAGTTATGCAAATAAAAGCAAAGTCATCAAGTTCGAGTTTCCTTGGACCCTTTCTTTCTTCTGACTATTGTAATGTACAGACTACAGTATGTACACTTCCTCATTTATCCACCAATTCGTTTAATGCCCTAGTCTCAGGAACAGACCTCGGTCATTAAGCAATGAATGTCTGTGTGTGTGAAGCCCTGGGCTCCATCCCCAGCACTGCAGACAAGAAAAGTGAACATCAAAACGATCGCATGTAAACAGACTACGTGGGTTGACACAGTCGAGGAAAATGTAAACCAACGAAAGGATGCAGAATTAAATCACAACGGCACAGAATGAACTGTGGTGCCCACTGTACTGCTGTGGTAATTTCATAGCCTCCTGCTGTTGCTATTCTGGGGCCCCGAAGCGCCGGGGCCTTGCACTGTTCCCAAGTCCTCTGAGTGTGCTTCCTAGAGCAGGTCACCGAGCAGGCCCATCCGCTGACCCTGAAAGTGTGGTCTGGGAATGATCACAATTCAGGGACCTATGGCAGAGTGGGCCTTCTCTTCAGGCCTCACACCATGTGGTGTGGGTCCCCGTTTGTGTGGCTTCCCCTTCCCCTGCAGCTCTGCTCTGGGCTTCTGCCATCCTTGCCCCCACGCAGGTGAGGATGAGCCATTTCTCTGGAGAGGAAGACATCCCGCAAACTGCCGTGTGTGTGTGTGTGTGTGTGTGTGTGTGTGTACACAGAAACACTGATTGAGCTGTGGGAGCTCAGAGGCCTTATTACAGCAGGAGTTGGTTTTGCTGCTTTTCCTTGTCATTCCATGCGGACGCTGTCTTTTTGATCTAAATGGTTGTAAGAACTGTGACATATGCTATTTTTAGTTCTCAAGTGTAGAGCTATCTGGCATAGTTCTGTATTACCTAGTTAGGTGCCTTCAAGGCAGAGAAGCATAAAATGAATCCTTGTTAAGCTCAAATCCTGGCTGTGTCTTCTCCCTCCTCCTTCTTTTTTTGTGGTGCTATGGATTGAACCTAGCGCCCTTCACGCTAAGCTGCATTTCCAGCCCTCTTTTATTTTTTATTTTGAGCCAGAGTCTCTAAGTTGCTGGGACTGGGATCAAACTTGCTACCCTCCTGCCTCAGCCTCTCAGAGTGCTGAGATTATAGGCATGAATCACCGTGCATGGCTTCACATTCCTTTTTTAGTAAGAAGGAGTATCTGAATTTCAGTGTAGCTGGCCACCAGTTTTCTGGCTGCTGGACAAAGTTGAGTCATTTTTATCTATGCATCTTATTCCTCGGCGGCCCTGGTTGATTCTGAGACTGTGCGGCTCAGGATGCTGTCGTGGGGGTTTATGAATGAGGATCCATGAAATCGTATCAGCTGCAGAGCTGAACGCAAGAGTCTTCTGTTTGGGGTGGCTTTGAGGTTAAACCCCTACATGCATTTGTATGCACATGTGCACATGCCGGTACACATACATGTACACCTGCACATAGAAGAGATACCAGGAATTGAACCCATAGCCTTGTGTGCGCCAGTAAGCACATGCTCTGGCACTGAGCTACACGCTCAGCATGAAGAACCAGTTTCTTTCGCACAAAATGAATGACGAGGGTTGGGCAGAGTTGACTAAAATTTCTCCATCTTTTGTCCATATACAAGCTCTATGAATTTTAGTTCTTAGGCAATATATGCTGTGAGATTTCTGGCACTGTAGCGAACACTTGAGATAATCAGCCTAAAGCAGGAAAGGTGTATGTTGGCTCATGATTTCAGAGGTTTGGTCCATGGTCAGTTGGACCCAGGGTGAGAGAGAACATCATGGCGGACAGTGTGTGAAGCCAAACCATTCACCTTGTGGTGGCCAGGAAATCAGGGCATGAGAAAGGAAGAGACCAGGGTCCCAATATCCGCTTGGAGGGCATATTCCCAGTGAGGTAACTTCCTGCCACCAGGCCCTGCCTTCCAAAGGTTCTTCTTCCTCCCCTTCAAACGCACGACCTGTGGGGGACATTTATAATCCAGACCATAACACACGCTACTTAATGAACGATGGTGGAATGAGTTTTTCCCCTTTTGGAAATGTGAGGAAAGTCTCATGATCTTCAGTATCTTATATTTTCCACCAGTTACTCCTGGTTGACTCACGTGGGGCAGTAGAATCCAGGAGTTCCAAGAGCAAACTTAGGACTCAGTTCTCTATGGAATACTGACATGTTTATGTGAATCCCCATGGAGCTGGTGTCCTTGGATCAGTTCTGTGCATAAGAAGTCCCAGTGCATAAATCCTTGCATGGAGCAATGCAAAAGTCTTGGAGTAAATAAGGATTTATTCACTTTTCAGACATCTCAAGAAGTGAGCCTAAAAGCGGGTTGAATTATTCGCTCATGGCTTTGAGCTGCTTACTTCCCGTCTTGATGAATGTGTCAGTCTCCTTCAGTAGAAGCCATTTCAGGTATTTTCTTTCCATTTGATGTGAGGCTAGAACCAGACCCGTGCTCAGGTGAAGCAAACTCTCTGCCGCTGAGCGACACCCTCAGCCCCTCCGAAGTTTCAAATTAGTTCTTTAAGAGGACTCATTGCTGAGAATGGAGAAAGACTGAGTTTTCTTATTCACTGTGTGGTTTGGCATCTTGGTCCTGGAAGCCCTGCTGAACCAGTTTCTGGTCCCTTCATGGACCTGAAACCCACTGACCACCTTGGTCTTCGCAACGATCATCTAAGTGATGTCAAGCACAATACAAACGCTTATACAGATACCTGTGGAGATGGTAGTACTCTATAAACAAATGTGCTTATGTATACGTGTGTCCTGTAGACATACGTGTGCTCTTGTAGACACTAGTGCACATGTGTAATCTCAGCATTCTGGGAAGCTGAGGCAGGAGGATCAAAGTTCAAGCCCAGCCTGGACAACTTAGTGATTTAGGGGGTAAGGAAGATGAGACCATAGCTCATCTATGAAAGCCCTGGGTTTATCCCCCAGAACTGAAAAATAAAAATAGCGAATCCATAATCTTGGATCTTATAGGATCCCTCTCCTCTTGGTACCAGTATGGGGAGGGAGAGTCTCAAGGCACACAACATGGCTGAGCCACAGAACTGTATAGACAGGGACAGCTGAGGTCCAAGTGCAGGATAGAGCCCATCAGAAGGGCCTTTTCCTATCTGTGAGTCCTTGTAAGAGGTGCTGTGCTAGTGGTGGTCTCAGATTCCTGGGGCAGCCATGAGCAAGGGCCACCTGTGGGCTAGCTTAGAAGATGCATTACCTTTCAGTTCTGTAGGTCAGGAATTCCTGTCACCACGATCATGTTCTCTCCAAGACCCTCTAGAGGAAGGAAGGATCCTTCCTTGTCTCTCTCTAGCCCTGGGTGGCTCCAGTTTCTGCTGCTTGTCACATGGCCCTCTCCCTAAGTGTTCTGTCTTTCTATAGCCATCTTCTTCAGGACACAAGTCATGCCAGATGAGGGCCCCACCTGCTCTGATTGTCCTCATCATAATTTAATTACATTTACAGTGATTCTGTTTCTGCAGGTTAGGACTTCAGCTTGTCGTTTCTGGGGACCCGGTTCAATTCATAACAGTGGTCATGCCCCACCCCTCCCTGCTCCCAGATTCCCGTGTTTACCACGTGGTAACTCCAGGGTCACGCATGCCCCATGCCCGCAGGCCAGTAGACACTGACAGAGCAGCCAAAGCAATCCAAACAACATGTCTCTGTCTTTAAGAAAACTAACACGTGAATACGACAAAGCTCCAAGTACACTGTTCCATAAAAGGTTAGTGTGCCCACCGTTCTCTACACACAGGAGCATAGTCAAGCACAAAGGTCCAAAGGCAGCTCAGAGTTGGAATTAATTTGGTGAGCTTTGGGTGGCCGTTTGGTTTGTTTTCATTTTTGTTTTTGCCGAGAGGCTGCAAAAGATCCTCTTGACTAAAAAGCAGTTCTTGAGTAAGTGAAGCACAGATCCGTCTGTACTGTCATGTATTGTCGCTTCCCAGGGAAGTTATTTCTTCACTTTGCGGGTTGGGAGCTGCAAAGAGCCTTTTCCGCCGTGTAGGTTTCACAGTTGTGTGCACACAGGGCATGTCAGTCTGGGTCGTAGCTTTCCACACGGCTGAAGGGCAGGAATGCTGTGTGTGCAGATGACAGCCTGGTGAGGCTAAGGGCCCTGGAAACTCAGCCAGGCCTGCTCCCCGGAGGAGAGTCTGAGGCTGGCGACTTGGAACTTGGCCCTGACTCTGTTCCGGACACAGGGTGCAAGGACGGAAGCCGTTTGGTCCTTCTGCATTTCGTTGCTGGCACCCCAGGGTGGAACCTTGGACCGTTTTCTCAGCAAGAAATTATTCTGTGAGAGAGTGTTGGGTGCTGAGTTAGACATCTTTCAAGACACTTGGCTCTTTTCAGGGAAACGTACTAAGTAAACAATGTGTCTTTTGGGAAATGCTCCTCATTTGGAAGTCTCAGAGCGGGGTAGGTGAAATTTTGACCTTGGGATTTCCTCTCTTGGTGGTGGTGGCTTTGTGTGGTAAACAGGAGCAACCGGAGTGTCATATCACTGGGTTCAGCCTTTGGGGACAGAGTTGGGGCCCTGGAGGATCAGCTTCCATAGCAGTGCTGACAGGAAGGCACATGTCGGGCCTCATAATTAGATCCCGGGTAATGAGCCTGTTGTGTCTGTTGGTTCTACACATTCTGGAGACGGCGTTGGACTCAAACAAGCTGCCCACCCAAATGAGACTGGAATTGTGCCCTGCAGGGAGGAGTCCGTTCTGTTCTGTGACATAGAACAAGTCGGTGAGAACCACAGAAACACGCTTGCTTTCAGGGAAAACTGCTCTTCATTCCAGTGGAAGAGCTCCTTGTGTCTTTCTGTCAAGAATTTGCTGGAAAAAATCAGGTGAGTTTAGGGCCGGGCTCACAGTAAAGCAAGAACTGAAGCAGAGACTCTCTTCAGGACTAATAAAAATACCACTGAATACCATTCAGATGTGGCAGTGCTTAGCCGAGGGGAGCAGGGAAAACTGGGGGTGCCGGTAAACGGGCTCCAGTCTGCTTTCCAGATGTGGGAGGTAGATGATGACCCGAGTAGACTCCGATTTTATCAAAAGCCGATTAACTGATGGTGGCCAGGCAGATCCATTCTGTTTGCTGGATCTTTTGTTTGTTTTTGTTTGTATGCGTGCCTGAAGGCCGGCGGAACTAAGTAGTAATGATTGGCTTGGCGGGGATGGATGGGGTGCGTTTCTATGCAGCATCTCCTCTTTCTGCTGAGGAGCCCCAGTTTGTGCCCCTGTATTTGTTAGCTGCTGATTGCTGTGTAACAGATTGCCCTGCAGCTTAGCAGGTGCTTGATGATCTCACGCCGATCCTGAGAGTCCGGAATCCAGGTGCATCTCGGCTGGCTGCCCTGGCTTAGGGCCCCTCAGTAGGTCATGGTCAAGGGGTCAGCCTGGGTTGCGATCTTTGAAAACATCTGGTGCGGGTGGATCCATTCCATGCCTTCTCCACATGTGGCCGTAGCCGTGCTTTTATATCATAATCGCACAGCGACATGCCACAACTTGCACCATGTTCCACACCAGCCCTGGCAAATGTGGGGTGGAACACGTCAGAGTGTAAGTCCAAGAAGCAGGCTCATTGGGCACCATCTAAGAGGCTGCCTGCCACAACCCGCATCAAGTTTTGCTCCCATAAGTTGGTATTGTCTTTAGAGAATATCTTCTTGGAGACTGTAATCACCCTCAGAAATCTGTGGGAAAATCAGTCATCTTCCCTAACCCACAGTGAGCACCCAAGACATCAGTGGATGGGTGCCTCAAACCGTGAATGGCACCAGACCCTGTAGATGCTGTTCTGCCCCTACATACAAACCTGTGGTACACTTCCATCTTTTCACTTAAAGGAAGCACTATGTGGCTTCTGTTTGTCATATCCAAATCGCCAGCCTCACTCCTTTTGCACTTTGGGGCCATTAATAGGTAAAATAAAGACGACTTGAACGCAGGTGCTGTCATACTGTCACAGTCGATCTTACGCCCAAGATGTCTACTAAGTGACTGCTAGGTAGGTAGGGTCTGAGTGCAGACACCCTGGACAAAAAGGGACCATTCGCATCCTGCGCAAGATGGACTGGGATGGCGCAAGATTTCATCACACTGATAGGCACTCAAAACATGATTATTTCTAGAATTTTCCATTTAGTATTTTTCAACCTCAGGTAACTGAAACTATAGAAAAATGGGACAACTTGCACTTGTTCTTTGGACCATATCCCCGGTCTAGCCTGCAGCACCCCAAGAGCCCACAAATAAAGTCTCCCTTCACCACCCAGCAGTCAGCTAATTAGAAAGCATCATATACAGATTCTGCGCTCTGAGTTGTGGTCTTGAATAGAAAACAGTTCTCCTGCCCTTAGGTGAGAGCAGCGAATGCCCTCAGCTGCCCTCACTGCACTGTCTTCCGATTTGTTTCCAAATCACTGACCAGTGTTGCTTCTCCACATGCTGCTCATGCCCCAAGACATATAGGAAATATTGGTCTTTCTTTTTCAAAACCATGAAGCGATTCATTAACTTTCTTTACAGTTCACAGGCAAAGTTAACTTAGAAAGTAATAGTAGTGAGGCTCTTTTCCAGATGACCACAGAGTTTACAAGATTTTCTCTCTTAGCCAAGAGTCGAGGGGCAGCAGCAAATGACTCTTGCGGCACAAAAATCCTTGATCCAGTGGGTACTTTTTGGTAGCTCTGTGAGGCCCTAGAGAGAGGACGCTGGAGACAGACGAGGGTGTGGGGGCAAGCAGATTTGAACAGCAATTTGAGGCACGTCGGATTTGAACTCATGAACCTGATGGGTGCTTGTTTTATCTTGTGAAGTCAGGACGCTCAGGATGGCTTCTGACTGTTTCGTAAGATCCTGAGGTTTTAAAATTGGAAGGGAAGCTTCAAGTCTCTTATGGTGCCCGTGTTTTCTAGACGTGGCCGCTGATGTCTGCAAGGGCAAGAGCCTTGCTCTTTGAAGAAATCTCCCTTTCCCTGCACCCTTTTCCTTTTCAGGTCTAACTGCACTGGGCTCCCAACATTGCCCGAGGAGAAAAACAGCTGAAAATAACAGAAACAGAAAGGGCCCTGAAAGAAGATAACATTCTGAGACAGTCGCTGGGGTGTTTGTGACGTGGGGCCACATGATGGAGTCATGTTTGTGCTTCACGCCTGAAGATTTTTAATGTGTCGAATATTTGCAGTGAGGAGAGCTCATAACGATGAAGTGGGGTTATGCGGTTGTTTGCCTTGGTACCAGCTGTTGGCGCAGGTTGGGCTGGTTGGTTCTGGACGATCTGTATCTAATCTACGTGTACAGGTTTGCTACGGGGGAAGTGAGCCACAGTGTAGATTGCTATAGACTGCGGACTGCTTCCTGCGGTGCCTTCTATCCGCAGTCTAACATCCCACCTAGAAGACTGAGACCCACAGCTGGTCAGGTCATCAGAAGGAACTGGGTGAGACGGAATCGTCAGGGCCATAGACCTTCCTCTTCTCGTACCTGATTATTATGGAGTATATTTGAGACTCCCTCCAGCAGGTTTCCCATTTTCCATGAATGTTCTTTTTGCTCCCAGGATCCTATCCAGGACAGTACGTCACAGAGAGTTTTTGTGTCTCCTCTGGTCCGTGAGTTTTTCAGACTTGTATTTGCTGACCCTGCTTTCAGCAGGACTGATGAGGTCTCGCAGAATGCCCTTCACTTGGGGCTGGCCTGCTCTTCATATGGTCGGACGGGGTTTATAGGTTTGGGGAGGCAAGCCTTCCCCTCTGGCCACCGCTTACCAAGGGTGTGTACTGTCAACATGACTTGGCCCTGTTGGTGTTGACCTTGACCGCTTGGTCAAGGTTGTAGGTGCTGGATTTCTCCAGCACAAAGTTAATGTTTTTCCATTCCTATACACTGGTCTTCCAAAGTCCACAATCGGGGATGACAGATAGTGTGTTAAAGTTCACTTCCTGGAGATCATTTTTGTTTCCATAAAGATATATCTATACACATCTGTTTGCCCAACACTTCATAGAAGGTGTAGAGGTTTTATGGAATACTGTAATGTTGGCCTCTTTGTCGTGGAGTGAGAATTTAGAGGCTTATGAAAGCATTTCAGGGTAGAATCCATCTAGAGTTATATTCTCTTTCTGCCAAATATTTCAGTCATTGTCCCCCCTACACCCAATTCGATAGCTCATTTCAGGTTGTCGATCTCTCTTGATTAAGTCTATAATAAAACATTCGAAGTGGCTTTTATGGAAAAAATCTGGTTTGGGGGGCTTTCTGGTACTCCTAGTTCACCTGTTTATGTAACATCTGGGTTACTTTTCATAAATCCACTGATGAATCCAACTGGCGTGTACAGGTCTGGACCTGGTCAGTGCGGGGTTTTTACTCTGTGCCAAATCCCTGCCTTTTGGGGAAGCAGGTGGGTGCCGGCCTGGGTGCTGGGGAGTGAGCCCTGGTTAAGTCAGCAATAAGGTGAAGCACTGGCCTTATAATGAGAGATTCTTTCTCCTCTAGGTATTTTTAGAAGCAGCAAATATCAGCCATAAATATTTGATGTTGCGTTTATAGACTTTAGCATCATAAAAGTACAAAAAAAGGTGACTATGTGAGGTTGGTTTGCATAGAGCCAGGGAGGGAGCCTTCCTGCAGACTGCACAGGGAAGGAAATTTACCCTGTACACCCTCAAGAGGAAGCAGGTGGGCAAAGAACTGGTATGTCCTTCCAGGAACATCCAGGGGATGATTTTCTGCTTGTCCAGGTCTTTGTGACTCTTTTCTAACTGTCAAGAATAATGTGCTGTGAACAGTTTGAAAAATGAAGCATGAAAAGAAACACCTATAAACCCACCATAGATAGTCCCCACCTGCATTTTGTGTTTTCTTCCAAATGCTGACACCTGTGTGCATGCTTGCATGCATGCGTGCATGCGTGTGTGTGTGTGTGTGTGTGTGTGTGTGTGTGTGTGTGTGAGAGAGAGAGAGAGAGAGAGACACTGACCTACAGACGAAGCATTGGCTTATTAGCTAACATCGATTGCAAGTATTTGTATGCATCTGTTCCATCAAGTGCATGTTGTATAATTTATTTAACACATGTGGTTGGAGATTTAGATTGCTTCCAATTTTTGCCTCAGGGTAGATTGCTGGAAATAGAACTGAAGGGCTCTCGAGACCGTTTACCAAATTGGTTTTCTGAAAGGTCGAGCCGGTTGGATGGCTGGGAGGAGGGGCCGAGGGCTTGGGCTTTGCAGATGATCCAGCTTAACTGAGCCCAGAATTTGGACCATCCGCTTCCCACCCACTTCCTTCATTTCTTTGGCTCCTAACAAGGTGAATTATTTTATTATGTTGGTCAGCCATTTGCATTTCTCTTCCTGTGACTTGGACATGAGGCACTTTAAAAGATGTGTGTCAGGTTCTTTTAAACTTTACATTTTCATCCTACCTGATTTTTGTTTGTTTGTTTGTTCTGGGGATTGAACTCAGGGCCTTGTACTTGGCAGGCCAGCACTCTAACCACCGAGCTAAATCCCCAGCCCTCATCCTACATGATTATAAGGATTGCAGTGTGAGAGTTTTAGCTGAACCAAACCATTTCTGATGTGCGCTGGCCATCCTGGCCTCCTGACTGGAGCCGAGCCCTCGAGTCTGCATGTTGGAGCTGCGTACTAAGCAAGAGCTAAATTGGAATACAGGAAGAACGTGTTAGCAAATTAATGTACTCGGATTAGACACAGTGTTAATTGTGGTCCCCCTTTTCCTGAAAATTGTTTACCGCAATTGTCACTGCTTGTTCACGTGTTGGGTGTTTGGGTGTCCGCAGAGCTGGTCATCACCTTCTTCCTCCTGTACTCATCCAGTGACAAGTGTCTTTCTAGAGTGGAAGTTGTAGGAAATGCATGGATTCTTATGTTACTAAATAAAAGATTATTTTTAAGATAGCATTGTGAGTGGGCAAGTTTGTCAGTTTGTGTCTGATTGTCATTAGCCAAAGTTCAATGTTTGCCAAGACCGTGTGCGCAGGTGTGTTACTGTGCACAGGAATTAATAAGTATCCACGATGTGGCACGCTAGGTGCTAGCCTCACTGCATTGAGCCACTTTACACTCAGGGAACAGAGAGAATTATTTTCTGTATTTCTCAGCAGTCAGTTTTCCGATTTCTCTGCATCTGCCATCACTGTGTCTCCTTCACTGTTTTCCGACATTACACCATTAGAAAGTTTACCTAATGCCAACTCCAATGCCTCTTTTAATGGTGTCCATTTTAAGGATAATTTCTATTATCCCCCCCGACAAAAGTTTCTCAAACTTTGAAAGCAACAAAAGGAGAGGGAAGCTGGTTTGGAAATTATTATTGGATTGCTGAAAACAGGTGTCCCAGTCATCTGGGGGTTGAGTTTCTATTTTACAACCCAACAGAATGAGTTTCTTGATAAATTTTGTATATTTCTGCTCAAAAGGATGTCAAATAGGTAAACCAGGGTTCAAATGAGTCCTTTTCTACCAGATTCAGTAGATGAAACTGACCTGTGGCGAAATGGCTCAAAGGTCTGTCTTTTTCAATAGTTTTTCCCCTTGTAAACTAGAGCATTCTAGGTGATGCAAGCCCTGAAACTGGGCTGAGGGCAGCGCACTGTTCCCACGCTGGTCTCCGGCAGTGGCCGCAAGTGGATGACTTTGACTTTGAACTCAGTGCCATGGGGCATGCCCACCACGCACACTGCCAGTTTCAGTCCCGGACAAACACAACTCATGGTCTCTGCACCAAAACAAACATAAAAGCAAAAGGCTGTCTCCTCGTTCTGCGAAATTTCTACACTGTGAAATCAGTTACGTAGCCTTGAGGCCAGTCCATCTCAGGGGTGGCTTTGAATTAGTTCAGGATAGAACTTCACGCAGCAATTATATTCCTCTCTCTAACACAAGACCTGCCGATTTCCTGATTCTCTTTCCTGGATTAAACACAGGTACCCAGTGATAGATGCCTCAGCATCTGTAGGTGGCGTCTCCCCCGCTCTGCAGCCTGGATCAGATCAGTCGGAATTGTCGGCCCAGTATTGGCCATCCCTGTTATACAGGCGAGGGGAGCTCAGCCAGTGGGGTCCTTGCCCCTTGTGAGTTCACAGTTCACCTGACGGCCTTCTAGAGCAGGGCTCTGAAATCGAGCTATATGAAGGGCCCAAGGTGCTTGGTGGGCTGTACCACCAGCCCCTCACCGTGGCACCTGAGACCCGCAGTGCCCACCTGGGTCTCAGGCAGGTGTCTGATTAAACTGCTAACTAATTCTGTCAAGAATTCTGTCGAGAACGCTAGGGGCTGCATCTCAAGCAGAGAGCCTGCCTGCTTGCATCCTTGGTGCTACAAAAAAATAAAAATAATAACTTCAAACAGAGTAGACGGCTTCCTCCCCACCACCCCAGAAGGCTGGTTTTCAGCTAGAACCATGTATGAATATTAATCTGTTTCAGACCAGTCGAGTATGGGAATGATGTTATGAGTAGAGAGTTAAAAATATACGGCAGACACGATTAAAAGGGGAATCACATCACCTAAAAAAACTTCATGTGCCCTGCCGATTACCGTCGACAGATTTCAGCCTGTAGTCCGCATGGGAGCTGCTAGGTGTGATCCATCCTCGGGAACGGAACAGGAGCAGAAACCAAAGTAAAAAGAAACCGGTGAAATTTACACTATAATATAGTCAAATATGCACTCACGCTGCGGTTGCTATTTTAATACGCAGTGCCATGTTTATTTTCACAATAGTCTCATTTCTACAAACGGTCCCTATTAGTAAAATTGTCTAAGAGATATTTTATGGTCTTTTTGGGGAAAGTGTTGGGAGTAGCTTGCAAAATACAGTGTATAATTTTGTCACTTCAGTCTGAGCCTTTCAAGCTCCATTATCTGCGTGAAATTAGTAAAATCAACTCACAGTATGAAAAATAATTTTCAAGTGGGGAGTTCACTGCTTTTAGGAAGGGGTGGTGTTCAGCTAGGATGCTGTTAAAATGTACTTGGAATTGGTCCAGGAAAAAAATGTTGTGGTCGGATAGTTTTAAAATTTGCATGTCACTCATGAGTGTCTGATTTATTTCACTTAATAGTATGTTCTCAAGGAACATCCGTTGTTTCTCTGATATGAGAAAACATAACTGTAAATAAGGACAAAGGGGTATAATAGATATTACGTAAAAGAAAAAAAAGATAGTATTCAAAAGAGAGGAGAACTAGATAGGGAAAAGGGGGATAAAGAAGGAAGGTTAAAAGAAAAGTAAGATGAAAGGGAAAAAAATGGAAAAATGTAAATAAACTTGTTGCAAATAGAGAGGGGTGAGTGAATGGAAGGGAGGGGAGGGGAAGAGGGGGAAAGCCAAGATTTATCATGTACAGGTACAAAATAAGCATGTCGATTATGATCATTATGTATACAATGTACCAATCAATACATGTTCTTCGTACAAATAAAAATTTATAAAAGAAAATAAATAAATAAAATTTGTATGTCAATCAATTAAAGAAAAATGGCAGGGCCTAAAAAGTCACAGTGTCCATCCATCTTCACACGACAGTGGAAGGATCATAGCTCTGCCCATTCAGTGTCCACATTGACCTACTGTCCTCCACAGCGGCCACTCTTGAGCAAGCTAGATGTCACTTGCATCACCAGGGATGAGACTTTAACATTTTACTTCCTTTAAATTCACTTAATCCTGCTGTAAATAGGGAGGGAGGGAACAGAAGGGAAGGGTGGGGAAGAGGGGGGAGAACCAAGATGCATCATGTATAGGTACAAAATAAATGTGATGAATGTGACCATTGTATGTAAAATGTACCAATACATGTTCTTGGTTTAAAATAAAAAAATAAATAAATAAATAAATTCACTTAAATTTGGGCTGGGGATTTAGCTCAGTGGTTAGAGTGCTTGCTTCGCAACCACAAAGCTCTGAGTTCGATCCCCAGCAGCGAAAGATAAAGAAATAAATTCACTTAAATTTAAAAACCAATACTCGCTTCAGTTCTTGAACAATTTTGTTGGGGACCCCCTGCCCCTGATTTGTACTTTCAAGTGCCCATTTCATGAACTACGACTGTGTAATACCAGCTGTGTATTTCCGTGAAAAATTTAGCCTCCGAATCGAGGCGAGCTCAAAGTGTAAAATACAGACCCTTGTGTTGAGTTTGGCACTTGAGTAGGAAAAAGAAACCTGAAAGATCTCGGTCATTTTTTAAAAATATGAAATACAAATGGAAACGCTACTATTTTGGATATCATGGGTTTCATTAAAATGTATTGTTAACATTAATTTTCTGCGTTTTACGTGGCTACCAACAGGTTTAAAATCATAAGTGAGCCTTGCTTTGTATTTTTGCTGGAGAGCGGTAGATTCCAACGATGGTTGTCAGGTTATGAACGCATTAGAGTTTGAACGAGGGACTTCTCAGTTAATGACGAAATCCCAGTCTGAACCCGGGTTTCGATCTCGGCCCTTTAAACACATCCAGGGAGGCCCGGGGACTAGAGATGCTGCTTTAAATTATTTTCACCCCTTCCACCACGGTGGCCCTGCGGGTGCCTGGTAGAGTTGGCATGAACAGCTCACGTGTAAACCATGCTGGGAAGAGAGCAGAGCCCTTGGTCTGCTCCACTTTTCTTATCCACGTTAGTTGTTACAGATTTAATGTTTTATTCCCTTTTGCCCAGTGGGTAGACTGAAAAAGTCAAAGTGAGTAATTTTATAAGCAGGAAATGGCCCATAATGTAACTTCTTTTTCCAAAGCCTCATAATGGAACTCCAGCATTCTGTCCTTGATCTAAGATAGCTGCTGGGGCTCCTGCCATCATATCGACCTTCCAGTCTCTGAAGGTTAGGAAGGGGAAGATTTCATCATTTTTAAGGGCTCATGGTATCAGGAGCTGTCTTTTCCCATGAATGTGCGCTCTTTATACCGAGAGTTGTTTGCACAGGAAAAAACCTTCCTCTTCTACCTCCATGTATCCCAGCATTGTTATTTGTACATAATGAACATGCTGTGCCTGGTTAGGTCCTTTGTATTCATCTCAGTATAACACATTCAGCTAACCAGCAAATATTTGTTGAGCATTTATTATGTGAAATGCAGGGAAGATAGCAGTGAACAACCAGACAAAATCTTGGATCCCAGCAGAGAGAAATATGCACGGTGCCTAGCACTTTCCTTGTTGTGGAGTCAAGAATGAGAGGCTATGAAATCACTTCTCTATTTGAATTCCATTGTGTGTTCTAGGTTTTGAAGTTGGCCTTGTTGATCAAAGAGGAACAGGGCAAAAGTGTTAAGACAGTGGTTGGCTTTGGTTTGGTTGTTTAGGGCTCTGCTGGCAACCACACCCAGGGCCTCAGCAAACTGGGTAAGTGCTCTACCACTGAGCTGCATCCTCAGTCTTGAATGCATTGTTTTGAATGTTCCCATTCAAATTATTTATTTATAGTTTTGAGCTGTGTAATTAAAATATATATATATACACACACACACACATGTAGAAGGCTGGGGATTTAGCTCAGTGGTTAGAGTGCTTCCCTAGCAAGCACAAGGCCCTGAGTTCCATCCCCAACACCCAAAAAAATAAATAAATAAAAAATTATGTTTCTTTATGTTGTAGTTCTTGGCTGTGAAAAAGCACACGTTCAGTCGGCTTTTGCCAATTAAAAAGACCATAAAGGGAAATTGATTCCTGGTGGAGTTCGAGCAGAAATTAGCAGACATTATGCTTTTCCGTAGGTGTACATGAAGCTGAATGGGCAAATAGTGATTTAGAGGAGAATTGAGCTGATTAATAAGAAGCCCCTGATTTTGTTTTAATAACATGTTCCGATCCAATAAGGAAAATTCGGACTGTGTTTTCCGACAGTGGGAGCGCTGTTAAAATGTATACAAGGGGAATGCCTTTGTTATTACTAAGCCTGCTATAGTACTTTGCTTTCCACGGAGCTTTGTAAATCATTGCAATTATTGCTACCCCCTGAGTCGACTCTAAATAACCCCATGGACCCGGCGCGGTGGGTTTCCGTGTGGCGAGGATCAGAGAGATTGAAAGACCTCAGAGCCTGCAGGTGCAATCTTTCCAGCATCCCAGCGATGAGCTGTGTCCTGCTCCTGTGGTGGCCTTTGTACCACCCCAGTGTGCACAGATGTAGAACTGTGGGTGATGAGTGCTGGGGCGCGCCACAGAAACGTGGGGGAGATGGGTGCACGGCCTGAAGTCAGCGTGTCTGAGTGTGCCCCGCTAGCCGCTGGTTGAATCAGCATCTGTGGCTACTACTTTAAACAGCAGGAATTATGATGGCATCGTGTTAAAGGTTGGTCCAGTGCTTTTTAAATAACAACCTTGTGAATCCCCGAGCTATCTGTGTGAATGTGGTCTTTATGGTCTTTTTCTCACCTTCTCCCCTGTCTCTTCTTGAAGGGTTCTCTGCTAGCAAACAGAGCAGGCCCACACAGGAAGGACCCTGCCTTGAATACCAGGTCAGATTCCTCAAGATCTTTGAGAGTCATGTTGTCGTGAGGATGCTGTCATATATGTATATATATTTATTATTTTTCTCTTTTTGACAGAGTCAAGGATTAAGCCAGGGCCTCACACATCTCAGACGAGGGCTCTACCGCTGAACTACGTCCCCAGCCCTTTTTATTTATTATTATTTTTTATTTTTGAGGCAGAGTCGTGCTAAGTTGCCCAGGCTGGCCTTAAATCTGTAATCCTCCTGCCTCACCCACCCCGCCGCAGAGGCTGGGATTAAAAGCCACCGCCGCATGCCATGCACATTTCTCCCTGGTAGTTAGCCAAATATCGCTAGCAGCGTTACCTGGCCTGTGAATTACTGTAACTAAACGGCATGGCTACCGTGATCTAGTCTACTACATTTTGAAAGGGTATCTTTGTTTCCCGGTGGAAACTGATCTGTGAAAACCCAGGGCATTGGAGACACAAAGGTTACTTGTAGGAACAGCGGCTTCAGAAGGTGGAGACGCTCAACTCCGCATCGCTGGCCTGTGGATTCGGCTGCCTGCGGTGAGGCTCATAAATAAGGCTCCTGGGACTCGGGCAAGTGTGAGCAGCATTGAGTGTGAGCACGTGTGACAGAGGGCAGGAGCGAGGGAGAGAGAGCAGGCTGCAGGGAGTGTGAAAGCTGGCTCGTGGGAGAGCAGAAATTGGCCAGGGAAAGCAGCGCGTTTCTCACGTCTGCGCTGTTGACTCTCTTGCACCCGGATGCTCCGTGGTGGGATTGTGCTGAGCACTGGGATGTTCAGGAGCATCCCTGGAGACTCCGCCGCCATCGTCACCACGCCCAGTAGATGGAAGTAGATGTCTCAGATGACCAGAAAGGTCTCCGTGTACTGCTGCACATTGCCAGGGGAGACAACATCGCCCGCCGCCTGTTGAGAAGTGGTGGGACGGACAGGTGAAGGCACCGGCGTCCGAGGGTGTTAGCCTGCTACCAGCTTTGGCTTCGGAGCACGCTGGGGTACAGTAGCTCTTTGCACACAGAAGACCAACGTCGGGCCATTGCTCTTAGAATCCGGACTATCCGGCTTCAGGATCTGGGGGACATGAGCTTTAAACAGGTCCCTGAAGACGGAGGTGGCGAGGACCAAGAATGAAGGGACCGGCATTTTTTATGCCTTTCAAAAACGTTTATTATATTCACAGATATATCTCATTTCGCCTGTATTTGGGGGGATATACATGTACAAATAATACCTGTATATTATGGGGAATTATAATGGGGAATTTTGTTAGAAAAGATTTACCCTACAGCGTGCAGAGATGCTACAGTCTGCACACCACGTAAGGAAGTTTCTGTCAGCGGCGAGTCACAGATACTATGGTGGTCCCTAACATGGCGACAGAGCTGGGTGCGGTGGTGCACATCTGTAATAATACCTAGAAGCTAATTAGCATAGTAATGGAATGGAGTATTAGTTCCAGAATTCTGTCTTCTACCCCTTTGCAGTAATCAGAAGCTGGTCGTTGTGAAAATACTCTCAGTTTGCATGTGCTGGAAGTGGAGAATGTGCACGTTCGTGTTTCACAAGGGGCTGCAGAGCCCAGGGTGTGTCTGGCATACTGCAGAGATTTTACTGCCTTCCCTTGGCATTTTAAAGTGATAGCCATTTAACCTCGAGCTTTCTCAGGACTCCAGAAAGTGAGAGTAATCACCGCTAACTGCAGTATTTAGAACCTCATAGCACACAAAAAGCTTCTTGATTCGCGCATGTTCTAAACGGATGTGCGTTACCCACAAGGAATTTAGGCAGTTCTGGATGAAAAGACAGCACAGCACCCTCCCCCGCATTCACCGAATCTGACCTGAGCCTTGTTACATTCATTGAAAATGTCAGCTAAAGCTAGCTAGGGAATCATTAGGAAAGATTTACCCTACAGCGCGCAGAGATGCCACAGTGTGCACACCACATAAGGAAGTTTCTGTCAGCGGCGGATCACAGATACTATGGTGGTCCCTAATATCACAGCAGAGCTGGGTGTGGTGGTGCACACCTGAGTAATACCTACTACTTGGAAGGCCGAGGCAGGAGGATTGTAAATGTGAGGGCAGCTTGGGCTATATAGCAAGGCCCTGTCTCAAAAGATAGATAGATAGATAGATAGATAGATAGATAGATAGATAGATAGATAGATAGATATGGATAGATAGATAGATAGATGGCAAGGCCCTATCTCAAAATATAGATAGATAGATAGATAGATAGATGGCAAGGCCCTATCTTAAAATAGATAGATAGAGAGATAGATAGATAGCAAGGCCCTATCTCAAAATATAGATAGATAGATAGATAGATAGATAGATAGATAGATAGATAGATGGCAAGGCCCTATCTTAAAATAGATAGATAGAGAGATAGATAGATGGCAAGGCCCTATCTCAAAATATAGATAGATAGATAGATAGATAGATAGATAGATAGACAGACAGACAGACAGATAGATAGATAGATGGCAAGGCCCTATCTCAAAATATAGATAGACAGATAGGGGCTGGGGATGCAGCTTAGTGGTAGAGCACTTGCCTAGTATGTTTAAGGTTTTGAGTTCAATCCCCAGCACCACCAAAAAAAAAAAAAAAAAAGATTATAAGGAGCTGAATGGTTCCTGTTCTTTCACACCATTATATGACACACATTGTGTAGCAAAAGCAAACCTACACCTGCGGTTGTATAAGAGATTAGTATGTATGTATAATTACATACTCTAATACTCAATACTGACAGCGGACGACTCTGTTACTGCACAAGGTGGGGCCTTGTGGAGAGAGGGTAGGTCACTAGGGCATGCTCTGGAAGGGAATTGGGGACCTTTTTCCTTCTTCTTTCTCCTTCCCAGCTGCCATTAGTTAGTGCCTTCTCCATTGTGTGCTCCTGCCAACATGTACTGTGTCACGCAAGCCCAAAGCAATGAAACTCTGATACCAGAAGACAAGCAGACCTTTCTTCCTCATAAGTTGATCGACTCAGGTGTTTTATCACAGTGACTAAAAAGTAGCATGCTACATTACATTTCCTGTCACTATTTTAGCTTATACTCCTCTTACAATGACAAAGTTTAGAGTAAAACAGTATGCTGTGTCACACCAGTAGCAGCCTCCTGTCTTTCTTTCCTGTGTCTCTTGATTGCATCAAGAGGACACATCGAGTGGCTCAGCTGTATCATCTGGGTTTGTTAACTATGTTCTGTGGTGCGTGCACAGTGAGAAGATCCCTAACAATGCATTTCACAGGATGTGTCCTGTTGTGGAGGTATTGATAGCCGGGCCTTGAGGGCCATTTGGTGCCCTCGCTCTGAGGAGAGCCCACAGCCCGCAATCCTGTCTGTGATTTCCAACACCATCCACACCACTAGCACATCTCTCTGGCTTCCTTTTTCTGGTCAAGGAAGCCTACACAGAAATCTCAGTTGTGCATCTTCATACTTGTGCGTCTCCCTCATGTTCATGGTCATCTTGCCCTCACCTAACCCCACAGCCTGCATTTCAGATGACTCACACTACCTCGTCTCTCAGGCGTGTGCCATTAGTCCGGATACAACTCCTCTTAGTTCCTTTTTTTGTCATCGTAAAAAGGGCACGTTAGTCGGAGGACTTTGCATTCTGCCAATCCTTTTCTTCCTCTACTTTGCAGCTTTTATCTAGGCTACAGGGAAATGATTCAGGTCAAATTAGGTCCTGGTATCTGTTGTTTGTGTTAAGGTTCTAGAATTTTTTGCTAGCATAAAGAACAGTTCTAAACATCCTATAACAGCATAACTGTATAATTTAATGACTTTTATTATTAACTTTGATTTAGTAAGAACATCCATCTTGTTTTCTAATCACACAGATGAATATGAATGTAATTGACAAACATACACCATTCTGCTACCATGTAGCAAAATTCTCCAAGGACAAAAGCTGACCAGAGAATTTCTAAGTTTGACAAATATTCATGCATTTCTGAAACTATCCAGATTCGGAGACTTTCTGGGACCTGCCTCTGCTCCACCACAAAGTTGATCAAAATGACGTTTGAATTTCAAAATAACACAATATTTTAAAAAAAAAAAAAGGTCAGTAAGGGTTTGAATCTGGCGTTTGGAGATAAAACAGATACTTGCATATTCTTGATTCGCTAGTTTTAAAATAAATCAGCTGATGCCATTCACTGTCGACAAACATTTTGATCATTCTAGTATTTTTCTCTTATCAACAGAGGAGACTGGAAGAAATACACTTGTAGTAAAGCAGATTTTACCACTTTTAAGTGTCCATTTCAGTGGTATTAATTATATTCACCTGGAGAACTTTTTCATGTAAGTGAAATCATACAATATTTGTCCTTTAGTCTCTGCTTATTTCACTCAGCATTGTATCCCACAGATTCATCCATGTTGTAGCAGGCGTCAGAAATTCATTCTTTAATGGGAAGAACAATCAGCAGGCCATTGTTCACATACACAATATTTAGTGTGTCCTTTCACCTCTTAGTAGCCACATAGGATTTTTGTTGTAGGTCTTTTTGGTGAATGTGAATAATGCTGCTCCCAACCTGCAGGAGTGAGTGTCTACCAAGGACCCTGCTTTCGGCTCCTCTGGGTTCTATACGACAGGTGGGATTGCTGGATTACATGGTAATCCGCGTTTCATTCTTTGAGGACCCCATTGTCCCAAGCTCCTGGAGGCTGATTTCAAGTCCTTGTGAGGTGTGGTAGCAATGGGATGTAGCCATGACGCATGTTACCTGCGGGCTAGACATAGCCCATCCCTACTTTTACATAGTTAACAGCAGAAAGAGTGTTTTTCACATTTTCAGTGGTTGGAACAATCAAAAGAAGAGTGATAGGTCATGATACACAACAATTCCAAGAAATCCTCATTCTGTTGCGCTTTAACCAAGGATTCGTTAGATACTGGCTGTGGCCACTTACTCACTGATTCCCTGTGGACGCGCGGTGATACAGCAGCAGACCTGAGTGGCTGGGACAGGCGTGCTGGCCCACGCAGCAACGTTTGTTCCAGCATCTGGGTGTGTGCATGTGGGAGACTGGCCTGCCCTTCCGGGGGGCTGGGTGAGCACATGGAGCTGTCCGCGGTGCCAAACGTCATTCTGCCAGCTGCTCGCACAAGAGCAGACCCCACGCACGTCTTGAGTCTTGCGCATTTCTGTGCCTTTTCTGTGTGCGATCCCAAAAACTTAGCTTCCTGTCATGTCTTTGAATGAACTGTTCACATTAGACAGGATGTGATTCTGTCTGAGGAGGAAGGAAACTAAGACTCCTCACAATTCACTTAATTTTTGCATGCACCGTTGGGAGGAGGGGTTGTACCTAAGAGGCAGGCTCTTCTGTTTTTAATCTGTGATGTTTCTGTAAAGTCATGTAAATGTCATGCTGGGAATATCAGCCCCCAGAGCTCCTTAGTCTATATGCCTGACTATACTACAGGTACCTATATAATTTATATTTAGTGTATTGTTTTATTTAAATCATGCTCTTAGGACCTTAGAGAAATTTGAACAGGCTGAAAGGAAATCCGGCTAAGCTTGAATTAGGGAGCATATTTAAATTCTCTTTTTCCTGTACTCAGTTTTTATAGGAAATGGGATGTGTGTTTTGTCTTTTTGAAATTATATTTGCATGAAGTAGCCTGTTGCCTGTTGGACTGGTAAAATGAGAGCAGTGAAAAAGCAGAAGGCAAGCAGAGAAAATCGTTTGGGAAACATGACACGAAGATACTTTTCAACGCAGTGTTCTTACAGGGATGGCCAGACCGCTGCTGACTCGGTTGCAAAACCACTGAAATGTGTTAATGTTCTCCTTACAAAAACAAAATCTCATCTCATTCCTTTTACCTCGTTATTTCTTTTTTTCCTTTCTCAAACACACTTGATCATTTTAAAAATTCAGTTGTTTGAAAACCAAAGAATGTTTCCTTTTAAGAAAGCCACAGATAAATATGATAATGTTCCATATGAACGGGCTTCGTTCACTTACACTTTCACTGGTTTGACTAGTTTAAGTCTTCCTTTCTTCCTTACCCCTCTGCTGTCTTTTCCTTCCCTTCCTTCCTTTTTTTCCCTTCCCTTTTCTTTCTTCTCCCTCTTCCCCCTCTTTCCCTCTCCTGTTCCTCTCTGCCTCCCTCCTTCATTCTGCTCATCCATCCACCCTTCCTTTGTTGCCCTGGCTGGTCTTGAACTCCTGGGCTCAAGGACTCCTCCCAATTTAGACCAGGGGTGAGTACCGCATGGTAGAGACATGCCAGTAGGCTATAGGCAACTACTTGGGTTTAAAGAGAAGTGCCAACTAGCACAAGAACAAGTTGGAGTTTTTTCTTTTAAGAGTACTTAAAAGTGTTGTCTTACCAGAGATTGTGTGATGTGATGGAAAACTGATGGGACTTGGGGTTAGGGAACCGGGGGTCACTTCTGGGTCCCCACTTCCTGGGTGATTTTAAGGGAGTCAGATCTTCTGGAAAGCCTAGATTCACATAATGAGAAGTGTGACACGAATGCCATGTGTGTTTTTTGTAGCACGTCACACTTTGGCATACACGTTGCTGGTCCAGTAAGACGAGGTTCCATATATTTTACGGTACTTTGGCATTCTGTGCCTGGACCAGCAGGTCAAAGGGAACTGTGGCAGATCTTTCCTATCCAGGCAGTTCTGATTAATAGTTGGCAAAAAAAATTTAGTTAGCAGGTCTGATTCACAATCTAGTTTTTCCCCCTTGCTTCAAGATTCACTGTTCCTTTTAGATGATAAGAAAACACAAGTCTTTCTGACAGAAGGATGTTCAGCCATGAATGCCTGTTACTTTTATGACGTCTATTATCTTAACAAGTCCTAGACGGTTAAACTGATGGAGTTCGTAATACCTGCTACCACGGAGGGTTATGTTCAGCTGTTTCAGCCTGCTGCAAGCAATTTCTAATTAAACCACAGATTGCTTGCTTCAAGTGGAAGGTGTGAAGTGTCTGCATTCCCAGCGATCTCGTACTAGAAACTGCTTTCTTTGTGTCGGTCACACATGAGAGTAAACTGGTATCGTGGTTGTTCTGCCACATACTAAGAACTGGATGAGTGCTGAGTGGTACCCTCAGCCTGGTAATACTGGGATCCCTGAAGGAGCTGAGTGGTCTTCTTCCAACAGACCAGTCTTCTTGTCCTGTGTTATACTCGCTTACAAATCGCTTCCTATCAGCTGTGTGCCCCCCACAAGGCCCAAGAATCAGTGCATATTGCATTTCTTCTTTTATGTTATCTTCACCTCTGATCCCTTCTTCAGGCTGCCAGAGGAGGTAGGAAGAGAAAAGAGTCACGAGGGAAGAGAGTGCTAACGTGACTAGAGTGTGTATATTTGAGGCTGGAAGTAGAACTCACACCAGTGATACGCTCAATGTCTGTAACCCACGATATGTATCGATGATGTGTACGTGTATGCAATGATAGCATACACACAGTGAGTCTGTTATAGACGGCACAGAGTAGAGTCTGGCTTCTTTTATCCAGTCTCATAATCTCCACCTTTTAATGGAGTCGTTACCCGTTTCCTACTGCTCTTTGTTTTCTATTTGGATCATTTATTCTGGTTTTTTTTCCCCCCTCTGTTCCTATACAGTTTGCATAAATTGGGGATTTTTAATGATTCTACTTTGTATGAGCTTCTTAGCTATTTGTCACTAGTTTGTTTATCTACCTGTCTGCTTATTTGCTTGCTTATTTTGTTTTGCAATATTAGTGATTGAAACCAGAGCCTCAGGTACGTCAGGCAAATACTCTACCACCGAACTACATCCCCAGGCCTAGTTTACTGTTTAGGATATTGCTTTAGTGTTTATAGTGGGCATCTTTAATTTATCACAGTATACATCCGAATGGTGTTTTGCGGCATCATTTATAAGAGCCTTACCATGTACTCCATCTATATTCTGATACTTTTCTCACATGTTATACTTTTATAACTGTAAACCCCACAAAATAGTTATTACTTTTACTTTTGCATTGAGCAGTTACCTGTAAAGGAAATTTTTAAATGAGAAGGAAATATCTCCCTGTGTACCTGTTTTTAACCTTTCCACCAGTCAGTAGTTCTTTGCAGGAATCTGTATTTCCATCTGAGGTCCTTCTTCCCCTGAAGCACCTTCCCTGTATTGTATGTCTTGCAGTGCAAGCTCCTGGTCAGGAATTCTCTCTGACTTTCTGAGAAGGCCCTTAATATACCTTCATTTTTTAACACTATTTCATGTGATGGTAGAATTTTAGGCTGACTCATTCCTGAAAGACTTCATTCCATTGTCTTTTGGCTTTCATAGTTTTTGACAAGAAATTTGTGAGATTTATTATCCCTCTGGATATAATTTGTGCTTTTTTTTCTGGCTACTTTTAAGAGTTTCTTTTATTGGTGGTTTTTAGAAAACTGATTATGTCTTGTTGGGATTTTCTCTGGTGTTTTTATGCTTGGAGTTCTTTAACTTTTTAGTTTTTTGTTTGTGTGTTTGTTTTTGTTTATGTTTTTGTTTTTGTTTTTTGGTGGGTAGTGATATTAGGAATGCAGGGCTTTTGTGCTATGCTAAATTACATCCCCAGGCCTTGTTTAAAGGAAGAACATGTTCAAATGGGAAGGGGGCCTAGGGGAGGAGGGAAGAAGAGAAAAGGGAGAAAGAAAGAGAATAGAAGGAAGAAAATGGAATTCAAAGCATTTGTAAATGGGGACAGAAAGAAAGGTTGAAGGGAGGGGAGGAAAATGGGGAGAAAAGGAAGAATCGAGATATATTACGTACAGGTACAAATTCCCTATGATGAATGTGATCAATAGGCTTGACAGATATGTACTAAGAAAAATATGGAGTTAGAAATTTTTTGAGACAGGCTATTGCTAAGTCTGTAAACGGACCTGGCCTGGCTCAACTTTTGATCCTGCCACCTCAACCTCCCAGAGTGCTGGGATTACAGGTGTGTGTGACCACACCTTACTATTCCTCCTTTATAAATGGAAAATTTTCCGTAAATACTTGATCTTGAAATTCTTGTTTTAGGTAACTCATGTTATTGTCCCTTGCATCCGGTGCTGTATGATGAACACTAACCCTAGCTTGAAAAACAATGATGACAAAAAATCGACATTTGTTATTTTCACATGTTTATAACTCTGTCTTGACTTTTTGTACTGTATAGAGTTGGGTTACCCAAAAAGTTGTTGTGCGTGTGCCTGGTATTATGTAGAATATGTGACTATGACTAGAGATCATCCGTAATTGCCGGCTTTACAGGGAATACCCCAGTGGTAACCCATTTCCCATCTTAGATGACTCCAAAATAGAACCAGAATCCTTCTTTCACGTTTCACACAGTAACAATCCTGCTAAAGGGAAGTTGGTAGTACAGCCACCGTAACCATCTGTAGATAACGTTGCCGAAATGTTAACTCCAAAAGAAACTCAGACTCCAGTCACTTTCCAGACAAAACATCGTTTTACCTGTTCCTTGGTTTTAACTTGTCGCTTTCTGGAGTGTTTATAGTGTACATGCTTGTTTTCAAAGAACATTAAAGATTAAACACTAGGAATTTATGTACAAAACGAGAACTTTTTTATCATTCAGAAAACAATGCAAAACATTTTCTCTATGTCATAAATAAAACTTTAAAAGGAAAGGGGTCTCTTGGATGTTACCGCTTTAGGAATATATATAAATAGAGAAGGTTGTATGTTTATTACAGTGCCAGAAAATAATCCATCTGAATAAAGGGTGTTCCAGATGTGATTTATTTACAAGATTAGATGATAAGATATGTGGAAATAATTAACGTATTGTGACTTTTCACCTAGCCATACCCATTTTCAGTTTGGTGAATAAGAACAGAAATGAGGATAATGGCCTGATTTTAACTCTCTGTGGATAAGGACTCATATAGAACTGCCCTACTTCTTGACACTATTATTATATTAAAAGTAACATTTATTTTTGTAAGTCATTACCATCTTGGCACACTTACATTCATTTTAGTCAAATACCGACATCCTTAGATTCTGAGTTTCCAAAATCTTTTAAAAAGTACACAATAGATTTCTTATTTCTTTTTGAGAACCTAGAGACTTCTAACCATGCATCTCAGTTTATTGCAGTGTTTAGTGACTGGCATATTTAAAGTCAATTGGAAAATTGTCTTCAAAATTTCAGCATACT
>PVJO010021288.1:0-30333 GCA_004026905.1 Hystrix cristata | reverse complement strand
AAATAGATAAATAAACATAGGTCATATTTGGTCATTTTATCTTCACACTCAACCTATTAAGAAGGTATTATCATTATTGCCATTTTTCAAATGAAGAAATTGCGATCAAAAAGTTGACTAACTTGTTGGAAATCACACAACTAGTTAGTGGCAAAGTTGAGAGTTTCTCTCTCTCTCTCTCTCTCTCTCTCTCTCTCTCCATGGACTATAACCACTAGAAAAGGGTCTTGAGGCAGACCTGTGGGAAGAAACAACAGATAAGAAGTTTTATGAGTAAAGAGAGTCTTGGGAATATTAAATGAATAAATAAGAAAGAGGGAAAGAGCTGTGCATCTTGGCACACACCTGTAATCCCAGCACAAGAAAGGCTGGGGCAAGGAGGATCGCCACAAGTTCAAGGCCAGGATGGGCTATGCAGTGAATTCAAGGCCAACCTGAACCAATAATGAGACCCTGTCGAGACAGAGAGAGAGAGAGGTCTCCTATGATTCCCAGTTAACTTAGAGGTAATTTGAGGAAACTTGAAGCAGAGGGTTTTATTTTTAACATAGCAGTTTTATTGAGATATAATTCACATATCATAAAATTCACCTTTTCAAAGTATATTTCAAAGTGGTTTTTATTATATTCACAAAGTTGTACAGCCATCACAATAGCTAACTTTAGAACTTTTTAAGCCTTTCCTTTCCTTGTCCGATAATAAAATTCATTTTACTGCCCAAGTCACAGGCACATACCAGGCTGTGTCACATGGCAGCTCAACTCTTTAAAAAAAAAGTTGTTACGTTACAAAACTCCAAGCAAAAGAAACCCTTACTCATTAGCACTCATCTTCCTTTCTCAGTCCCCACTTCCTGCACCTCATCAGCACAAGCAACCACTAGTCTACATTCTGGGTAGATGTGCCGATTCTGAACATATTTCCTATACACGGAACACTATAATATCTAGTCTTTTGTGGTAGGTTTCTTTCACTTAGCATAATGCTTTTAAAGTTTGTATATTTTGTAAGATGTGAGGTTGTGGTACAGCATGAGGGAGGAGTCAACAGCTCCTGAACCACTGTAATTAGTAGAAACAATTTCTTTGGGGGGTGCTGGGGATCGAACTCAGGGCCTTGGTTTGCTAGGCAAGTGCTCTAACACTTGAGCTAAATCCTCAGCTCCTGAAACAATTTTTTGAAAGACGATTACCTTAGGTGAGAAATCTTGCTGGAGGAGTGGGAAGAATCAGGGCCCTCCCTGCTTGCTTTCAAGAGGAGCTAGATTCTTTCTCCCTCCACTTTTCTGGATTCCTCCCAAAGAAATACGCTCATATCTGGATCCTTCTTTTTATTGCCCTAGGAATGGGTATGTGTGTGTGTCCGTGTGTGTGTGTGTGTGTGTGTGTGTGTTATTGGAACTTGAACTCAGGGTCTTCACACTGAGATACAACACCAACCCTCTTTTAATTTTTTGAGACAGGGTCCTGCAAATTGCTAAATTTCTCAGGCTAAGTTCAAGCTCGTTATTCTCCTGCCTCAGGCTCCCAGAATGCGGGCACTATAAGTGTGTGTCACCACGCCCAGCTTGCCCTGGGAAGAATTTAAACTTGCCTTTGTCAGGAATAGGCTGTTAGGGGTGTTTATTGTGAAAGAGTAAATTCCACCTGCCACACGGTGTCTAACTTCTTTTATTTAAAAATGAAAATATTCTCAGTCCCTCATTTGAAGGAACAACATTACATTATTTTTGGTATGCAACTAGATGATGAGAGTTCCTGATATTAGGAGTCTGTGTTGATGGCATTCTGAAGGGTGATCTCCAAAGTATATGTGTGTCTGGTGAATCAAGGAGAACCTAGAGATGTAAGTGCAGCTGGTACTGTATGTGGATCCAGAAGGGCTTGGCCATTGACTGGGTTCAGTCATTGTTTTTTTCCTCTGCCAGTGATGAGATCCCTAGAGACAACACCCCCCAGGAAGGGGGTGGGTAGGAAGTTCAACAGATTAGGACAGGTCCATAGATCAAAGATGAGACAGATGCTACTGCTACCTAAGAGCCCCTTCTCATGTTGTTCCATGACATTGCTTCACTCACCAGCCAAATCCCTGCCACTGTCCTTCTGGGCCTCACCCCTAGACTGCACATGACCATGACCAGGTGTCATTATCCAGAAGCATTCTCTGATTGCCCCAGGTCTGCCCCTCTCCATGGTGCTTCTAGAGCATCTTGGGTTTACCTCCCACACAGCATTTATCCCCTTGCAACAAGGTTACCTTTTTACACAAGAGGTTGCAAACTCACAAGCCTAAGCACTCCAAAAAGATAAAAATAAAGGAAGAAGGTCTGCTATGCAAATAACCCTAACTTTAAAACAAAAACAAAAACTTGGTCTATTTTTCTCAAATCATGTGATTCCCTTTATCTTCTGCTGTCTCTTGAGAGCATCATAGGTACATGAAGTATCTCACACTTCTCTTCATTGTAAGGATGACAGTGCTAACTACAACAATGAATGCCAACTGGGGGCTGGGGATTTAGCTTAGTAGTAGAGCACTAGCCTAGCAAGAGGGAGGCCATAAGTTCAATCTCCAGCACACCTCCCCATCCTCCCCCCAACCCAGCAAAAAAAAAAACCACAGTGAAAGGCAACAGACACATGGGCTTTTAAGATGTAAGGAGGAGTGCATATATTCCCACATGGCAAATGGTGGCCGTGCGGAATTTAGACACAACATCATCACATCTACTGGCTTTCTAGAGAAACTAGAAATTCAAACCTTCATGAAAACCTCCCGATCTTCTAACATCCAGAGCTAACTCAGAAGTTTTAAAGCATGGGTAGGACAAATAGAAATCTTCTGGAGACAAAATCCAGCACACAAGTGCCACAGCTATCAACCCACTGGCCTTTGTGACCTGGACCGCACAGCATTAAAGTCCCTACAAATTATCACAGGTTCTGATGTGCAGAAAGAACTCAGCACACTTTTAAGGACTAACAGTTGATATTTGCATAGTACTCACTATGAGTCGAGCGCTTAAGCCCTTTACATTCATTACTTCATGTCATTGTCATAGCCATAGGAGGTAGGTATACTTGCTGAAAGTTTTAGAGTATAGTGAGGGAGGCAGGACTCTAACTCGGGTCTGTCTGACCCAGATTTCTTAGAAAGGTAGAATATTCCACTTGAGAGACAGGGTGAAGTACTGGCTAAGATCATGTTCTCTAAGTTTTAGTTTCAGATTAGTCACTTTGTATTTATCATCCTACACAATTTATGTATCTCTACTCTCTAATTTTCCCATCTATGAAATGAGAAGGGGCTGGGGGTGTGGATCAGTGACAGATCACAGTGCTTAGCATGCACAAAGCTTTGGGTACAATTTCCAGGATCAAAGTAAGGGAGCCTTGAGGCAGTGATACATACCTGCAATCTACCACAGCGACTTGGGACACTGAGGTAGGAGGACTGTAAGTCCAAGGCCAGCCCGGGCAACTTAGAAAGATTTTGCCTCTAAATAAAAAATTTTAAAAAGGGCTAGGAATATAGATCAATGGGAGAATGCTTGCCTACTCAGGTTCAATCCCCAGTACTGTACCACAAAAAAAGAGGGAGAAGGATAATAAGCATTAAGTATTCGTAGGGCTAATTAAGGGTTAATTAAGATAAATAGGCACAGAAGAGTTCATCGACGAACAATAACCAATATTACCATTCCACTCCTTTGGTAATTAAATCACAGCCATCCACAACCATATCCACTATGACTTCTTATCCTGCAAAGAGGCACAGGCTAGCTGAGTATCTGTTTTGTTACTAGAGAGAAGAGAAGGATGCAATGTAAGAAGTCACTTCAAATATCAGATGGCTGCCTTCTGAGCCACCAACACACTTGATAGGAATGAAAATGATCAAAAGAAATGACAGGATCTCAGAACAAGGAACAAATTGTTCCCCTGCCAGGCTGTTTAATAGGAAAAGGAATAGTTATCTTGGGTCTAAAGCGTCATCCCCACTGGATCCTTGTGTTTCACATCTCCTTAAGGTTAGAGCCAATTTTCAAAAGGTATTAATTAAGTCTGGGAAGAAATGGAGTCAGCAGGTTTCACAATGCTTTTAAACAGGAAATCTCAGAGCTTGTGGAGGAAGCAGCTGATAGCAAAGCTTCTCTCCTAGCCATCGATTCCGAGAATGGCTCGGCCCCAGGTAGAAGACGCAGAAGCACGCTCATCAAATACAGGTGACCTTAATTTTAAATCTTCTAAAGTCAAAAGTTGATTCTGCCCATAAATTAACACACTTTAGGGCATTTTTGGTTTGCTTAATAAACATTATTGCTATATTTAGTAATCATATAAAAACAGATTACATTCCTGATAGCAAAAAATGAAATACCTAAGAATTCATATCCTGAGAGATATGTACAATCTATGTAAAGACAACTTCAAAATGTTATTGGGAGATACGAAAGAAGATTTTAATAAGTCAAAACCTAAACAGTGCTGAGCAAGAGGACATGAAATTGTAAAGATATCAGCTCTCTCCAAGTTAATTTATGAACAATTCAATGCCACTCAAAATGCCTATAGGATTTGTTTTTGGTTTTGTTTCTGTTATTGGAGAGCACAATGAAATAATTCCAAACTTCATTTGGACAAAAATGAACTAAGGGATACTATGTCATACTTTTTATTCAATCATTTCTTCATTTTGTATTTTACCCAACTTCACTTTTATAGCTTTATTGGGCTATATTTTATATAACATGAAATTCACTTGTTAAAGTACAAATTAGTATTTTTTTTAGTATATTCACAGAGTTGTACGACCACCACCACTAATTTTTCAAGATTCAGAAAAAATCCCTCATACCCCTTTGCAATCATTTCACCTTTCCTACTCCAGCCCTAGGCAACTACTAATCTACTTTTTGTCTCCTTAAATTTGTCTATTCTGGACATTTTATATAAAAGGAATCATAAAATATCTGGACTTCTTTCATTTAGTATAATGTTTTCAAAGTTTTTGAAGTAAAGAATTTAACCCTACTCAAAAAGAGATCTGGTCTTCAGTCTTGGCTTCTCATAGATAATCTCCTAAACTCTTGAATTGTTGTACCAATTAGAAGTCTCTTTGTTTCCCAGGAGATCTTGGGTCTTTAAACTTTTTTTGGGTGGGGTGGGGGTCATGCTGGGGTGGTACAGGGTCTCCTGAATGCTAGGCAAGCACTCTATCAATGAGCTATGTTTCTAGCCTCCTTTCATTTTCTTTTTTTTTTTATTAGTACATGTCCTCTGCACTTTCTTGATGGTGTCCTTCAAAGCACAAAACTTTACATTCTGATTTATTTCAATTTATTTTTCCTTTGTTGTTTATGCTTTTGCTGTCATACATAAGAATCCTTTCCCAAATCCAAGGTATTGAAGATGTACTCCTGTGTTTTCTTCCAAGAGCTTCATAGGTTTAGCTCTTGCATTTAGGTCTTTGATGTGTGGGTTTGTTGTATTGTTTTGTTTTATTTGTGTTCGTATCCTTGTTTTTTTACAATACAGGGAACTGAACCTAAGGCCTTCACATTAAGCTACATCCCTAGCCTTTTTTTATTTTTTTGTTTTGAGACAGGCTGTCTGTAAGTCACTAAGTTGATTAGATCAGTCTCAAATTTGTAATTCTCCTGCCTCTCTCTCCCAGAATGCTGGGATAATAGGTGTCCACCACCATAGTAGCCTGTTTACTTGCTCGCTTTCTCACTTGCTTGCCTGATTTCCACAAAGTTTCTAACTTTACGTTCATTTAAACATCAGGAATTTCAGCATTAGTGATAAAGATATTTATACTTTAATTTTCAACAGTTTTGTCTCTTTTGTTTTTCTTCTTGATCTATTGAAATTTCAGTCGCAGTTGAAGTCATTTATACCTTCCCTAGAAAGAACATTCCAGGAAGAGAATCTTGTGTGTTCTAGGAGTAAGGTTGTGATCCTTAATCATGATATGTCAACTTATTGGGATTGAGAAACATCCCAGGGATTAGTAAAGCTCACTTCTGGAGATGTCTGAGTGGGTCATGGGAGCATGACCTTAGGTACTATATATGATCCCTGGCTCCTACTTCTCTGGCATTATTCCTCTGCTCTGCTTCCTAACTGCCTTGAACTAAGCATCTTTGCTCTGCCATGCTCTTCTGCCACGATATTCCTGCCTTGGAGCCAGATGATTATGGACTGAATCCCCTGAAACCATGAGCCAATTAAACCTCTCCTCCTTTAAATTGTGGGTATTGGGTATTGTGTTTTAGCAAGGAAAGCTAAGACAAAAGTTTATTTTTAAATCAACTCTTCCTAGAGATATTTTTAAATGTGACTGCAAAGTAACATTTACTGCCTTAGACACTAGGGTTTCTAGAACATTATTATTTAGTTAGAACTTGGCAGGAGTTTGCACAGCTTGCCTTAAACTGCTTTTTTTCTGAGGAATTAGTTCCTACTGTAGTCACTGTATTAGGGACAAGTAATGCAAAGAAGAAATTTGTGGTGCAGTGTAGAGAAAAGAGTATGATGAGTAATTTTGTGTTTCAACTTGGCTATATGGTCAAATATTATTCTGGATATTTCTGTGATGAGATTAACCCTTAAACTGGTGGACTTAGAGTAAAATAGTTTATACTCTCTAATGCAGATGGGTCACATTCAATCTTCCAAAGGCCTTAATAGAACTTTGTTCATCATACCTAGACCATATTGCTCTCTGGCTACTGACAGACACACATTTGTCACTGTTCTTGTTTTGAACTATTTCAATGTAATTTGCACACATTTCATCCCCAGATCCTTTTTCATGCATCTCTTTAAAAAAATTCTACTTAACTCTGATGTCATTAGATGCCTAAGAAAAATTAGCAAAAATTCCAAATTCAGATCTCTGCAAATATCCCAAGAACACCTTACACAGTTTCTCCTCAACTGAACCAGAAGTCAATCAAGATTTACTTATTGTATTTGGCATGTCTCTTCAACCTCTTCCCATCCATTCTATTAATACATGTTCTATGGTATTGACATTTTTGGAGAGTCTAGGCCAGTTGTCTTGTAAAATGACTAGCATTCTAGATTCTTCTAATTATTTCTTCATGGTGTTTAACATGTTCCTTCATCCCATGAATTTCTTGTAAACTGGAAGTTAGGTCTGGCTTGATCAGCAGATTGAGAAAATTCCTACTGGAAGCACCTGATGTCATATTGTCTCATATTAATGATGCTTAAATAATGATAGACAGATCTCTCCATTGTCAGGATATATTTTTTTTCTTTCGCAGTTACTAAGTGATCTTTGGGTTTAACCTTTTTAACTATACTTTATTGTGAACCAATACAATGATGTGAAAAAAATTTTAAAGATTTGGAGAACACATGAAAGACATCTAAAAAGGAAGAGCAGTGAAGCCACTCTACTTTTTATCTGAGAATGATAATAAGGCAGCAACGAATAACTAAAGCATAATAGCATCAGAGCCTAAAACACTGGCATTGAAATAAATTCAAACATATATCATATAGGAGAAAGAATGTGTTACATAGTTTCGAAATCATTCCAAACACTTACATAATTTGCATCATGATGAATCTGTCTTGGTGCTGTGTTTGCATTCTATTTTGATGTTTTGTTTAAAAATGGAGATTTTATCAGATCCCTTATGTGAAAACTTGGAGTGAACTCCCCTCTCTTCTTTGAGAGTGTGACTTAACTTCCTACCTTTGGGAGAGTTTACAAACCTCACTGAGTTCAAACCTCCCTGAACCACTCATATGTGAATTACTGACTCTGACTAGTAGATTTCAAAATACATACAAATTCAAGCATTTGACCAACGTTTTGAGAACTTGGGCAACGGCAGGACTGCACTCTGCTAGCCTCTTATCTGCAGGAAGTGAATTCAGGGTTTGGCAAGCCATGGAATTTTGAGACTTCATTTGCCAACACTTGTATTATTACCAGGTTTTGGGGTGGTGGAGTCTCCTTCTGGAGGTGGTTTCCAGGTTCTTTCCATTCTGAGCAAAGAATTGGTCAAGACAAGTGCAAACAGTAGCAAAGTGTTATTAAAGGCAGGAAAAGGAATAGGCTCTGCAGAGTGAGTTTGAGCCAAGTAAAAGTAGGAGAAGAAAAAACAAAAGTAGGAGAAGTACCCTCTACAGCGTGAGGGTGGGCCACCATGCAAGAAAGAACACAGTGGCAAAAACTTAATGTGGATTGTCCTTCTTGTATTATCCACTCTTCAGGCTGAGGTCAGACCTAGGTCATACTGTGGAAAACCTGCTTGAGTTCTCAGGAGAAGTCCACATGTAGGGCTCTGGGAACTGTCTTGCACTTGTGTCCTGGGATTTTTTAATTAACAGGTCAGTTTACTTCTCCAACCAGCTTTGCCATACCCAAATCTGTCTCGGTATCATTTCCTAACATGGAGTGACTTCATTTCTTGTGTTGTCCTGAATCTCCCCTGCAGTGGTCAAGCCAGCTTCTCCAAAAACTGATCATATAAAGCTACACCGCAACTTCTAATTACACTTTTCTTACCATCAATGCTTGCATATACCTAATTAAGCAACAATTTTGAAACGTACTCACTGTATGGCTAATGTGCCCCATCTATCAAGTGTTTGCATTCCCTGTGAGATTGTTCACATTAGTCTCCCCCTTTTTAGGCAATGTGCTTCTAAGAAAACTTTAGTAAACCATGTTATTCATGAAATCATACTTTGATCAATTCAACTTCATACTTTGCTCACTATCAACGAAAATATTAATTGTAAAAATGAATATATTTATATAGAACTTTAGAGTAAAAACATCCACCTATACTACTCCATTTAAGTCGCATACTCATATATAATTATGTATAAAATTATATATATACAATAAAACTTGCTAGTCTCACCATTTCCTATCGTTTTAAAAACCTTGTCGCATTTTAACTTTATGCTGCTGTCCTCAGAAAGCTTTTGTACTTGCGACTCTTACTAGAAGAATGGGACTGAGTGGGGAATAAAGCAATTTAAAAGGCATCTCCCTCCAACCTCGGCGTTTTGTTTAGGAAACGCCCCGGCGAGTCACAAAGTGTGCATGGTCGGTTATCCACTTGCTCTTTACTGAAATGATTGCTTCTGATAACCTCTTGCTCTGGTCGGAACACCATCGAAGTGTACTCTTGTTCGTAGAACTACGAATCCCAGAAGGCCTTTCGGCTCAGGCGCCTGCGCATCAAGCGCTCTTTCCCTTCAACTCCTCTTTACCGGGAAAGACCCGCCCCGTGGCGCCGTCGCTCGCGTTGGAAGAAGCGGAAGAAGATGGCGCTCACCAGGTGGGTTGTTGACTCCGGTCCTCAATACGGAAGGGTCTGGGGGTACACACCTTTTTCTTTTCTCTGCCTACACTCTCCGGTGGTGGCCTGGTCTGGGGCACAAAGTGACGCGGGCCGAGACCGCGGCTAGGCACTCCCGCCAGCTACCGCAGCGAGTAGGCCTCATTGAAGCCGGGATCTTTCCCGAGGGGCTTCCCGGGTTGAGTTAGCCCCCTCGAAGAGGCCGAGAGCCGTGGCGTGGCCTCGCGCTGAGGAATCTTCACGTCTTTTTCGCTCAGGCATGGTGGCAGGTCACAGATCGCTTTGGGCGGCTCGCGGCCCCGGTGGACGCGATGGAGCGGTGGGCAGGGGCTTGCGCACCTGGGCAGAAGAAAGCGCGCGGGAGGCGACCGCGGCTTTCCGGCCGTTTGTCTGCTGTGGTCTCTTCTTTCTCTTGCCACTCTTGGAACTAGGATTTCTGAAGGAAGGGGTGCTGAACAGGGATTTTAAATTGTCCTCAGTAGTGGCCGCTGTCCGCTAATTTGCGGGCGCCGCTGCTCCGCACTTTAACTTTAGACCTTAGAATTTCTTGCATAGATACAACCCAGTTTGCTGTTGCCAGTCGCCTTGGTTACCATATATTAAGGCGCTTCCCGACTTTAAGAAAAAGGTATTCTTTAAGCGGGAGATTCCAAACCGTTACATAACTCCTAGCCCGCGACCTTGTTGCTCCAACTAAGTTGAAAAACTTTGTATGCAAACTCAACAGGAAAAGTTTGGGGTTGAAAGAGTGTTGAAAGAGTGGGGTTGAAGAAAGTCATCATTTTAGGACATAAGTTTAACCCTTAACACGCTTTGATCTCCTCACAGGTAATACAGTTCACAGGTATTTTTCCTGTCTGATAGCAGTTAACCTAAGAAAGCTTTGATTGCAGGGAACCATCAGCGAGGTGTATACAGAGGGAAGTCTGACTCTGTGAGACTGCAAGGAGAATGGGATGTTAGATATACACAAAGAACAACACAGAACACTTGACTTATATAGTACTAGCCTCAGAGCAAAAAGAACTAGATGGAAATGAGTTGTTTAGACTAAAAAGGTTTCTTTTTTTTCCTTTTAATAAATGTTACAGACAGCAAACTTTTAAGCATCCTCCAGATGCAAGGCACTGTGCAATAGATTAATGGGGTTGTGAGGGAAGATTTTGTGGGAAAGGTGGAATGTGAAATAGACACTTGGAGGCCGGGCGTGGTGGCGCACGCCTATAATCTCAGCACTTGGGAGGCAGAAGCAGGAAGATTGCTGCAAGTTCGAGACCAGCCTGGGCAACTGAACTACATAGTGAGACCCTGTCTCAAAAAACCAAAAAAAAAAAAAAAGACACTCGGGAACAATACCAGAGATGTGGTTGGTATTGTGTGCTTAAAATTGCAATGGCAGCAGTCTGTAATTGGCAGTCACTCATGGGATTGAGCTCCCAACCTGTGGGATCTGACACGATCTCCAGGTAAAGAGTCCCAAAATTAAATTAGAAGACACTCAACTGTTGTGTACTGGAAAATGCACAGGAGAACTGATTGTTTGATGTGTAAGGAAAACACCCTATGTATCTGGTGTCATAAATGTTATGTGTTGTCTTGTTGAGAAAGTAGGAAAAGCTCCTATTTCTTTACATTCTGTGTCTTCACAGAGCTTACGTTCTAGTAGGACAAGCATCCTATATCTGAGTTTAAAAAAATTAATGCATTCAGTTAGCAAATGCTAGGGATGAAAGGTTAGAGAGACTCTAAAGTTTGTGTGGGGTGGCTGTTTTTTCCCAAGTGGTCAGAAAACAACTCTAGGGAGATGTAATTGAACAGATATGTGAATGCTAAGACGCAGGCTACAAAAGATCTGGAGAAAAATTTTCTAGAAAAGCATAGGAAAAATTGTTCTTAATAAACAGAATATTTTATGGCAAAGGGAATAGCAAATGTGAAGATCTTGAGATAGCTAGCTTAAGTAAAGGTGAGAAAACTTCAAGGACATATAGTGAGCGCAAGGCAGAGTGAATTTACATTGCTATCTCCATTGTCAAAGAAGTTGAAGCTCTAACTTTCCACTACTGGAACAGCAGAATTTTAAAAAAAATCTGATCAGTGTTTGTAATTTTGCTCAATAGTCTAACCAAAAATCCAATTCGAAAAAAACCTGTATGGGAAAGAAAAAACCAAAAACAACAAAAAAAAAAAGAAAGAAAGAAAGAAAAAAACCTGTATGGGCCGAAAACGAGTCATGTGTCATGTCTTGTCTTGGACGCAGAGAGGTGATACTTCAGTCTAAGTGCCACGCTCACCCAGGCAACATATAGTGCCTGTGTTAGTGCAATAAAACATACGTCACTGTGCTTGTGTGTGTGTGTGTGTGTGTGTGTGTGTGTGTGTGGGCTTTATTTGCGTGAGATATTGTAGGCATGACTAGTGATACCAGCAATAAAACTAAGAGGAAAATTATGAGAACAACAATAGAGTTAAAGAAATAAATCATTCTGAAATCCGTTTCAGTCCTGGAAAAATGAATTTATAAGTGTAATTTTTGGGCCTCAGAACCAATTATTTGGTTTTCCATTGTTTGTTTTGGGAAAAATATGTTCAGTTCTCGAACTTTTCGGTGTTTGAACACAAATTTTGAACAAATGGAGTTCGACAACCAAAGTATCAATGTATTTCTTTTGGCAAACGTTTAAGGAGCTTCTGCTGTCAGCTATCAGTGCCTGGACAGGTAGGGATGTAAGGAGCAGAAGGCATGATTCCTGTCCTCCAGTTGTTCACAGTTTAGTGAGAGGAGGATAGGTAAGTGAACAGATGGTTGTGATACATTCAAATAGATGTTTTGGTGATACACAGTGGTTGTTGTGGGTCCATACATGAGGGCAGCCAATCCAAACTCGGAATCAAGGAACAGCTCCAAATGATCAAACATGGAAGACATTGGCAGTATCTCGACACTGTGACAACTGGCTTGTGACTGTTCTCGTTTAATACTTAAAAGAACTTTATGAGGTAGATACTTTTCTATGATCTCTTATTGCGGATGAGAAAATAAGTTCAAAGTGTTAAGTAATGTAGGTCTAGGTTATTAAGCGGCATGGATAGAATTCGAACTCTGAGCTCTTAGCTGTCACAGTAACTGATCGTCTCAGACTGGATTAGATCCCTGTGATACATGTCATTTTAGCACTCTGTACTTTTCCTTGCTCACTTACTGTTTTTGTTTTTTGCAGTTCTGGGGATTGAACCTAAGGCCTTTGCACTGAATACATCTCCAGACCTTTTCTTATTTTTTATTTTGAGTTGAAGGGGTCTCACTAAATTGGCCAGACTGGATTTGAACTTGTGATCCTCCTGAATGCTGCCTCAGCCTCCCAGAGTGCTGGGATTATAGGCATGCACCACCATGCCCAGCTTACTGGGTTTTTTGGTTTTGTTTTGTTTTGGTTTTGGTGCTGGGGATCAAACTCAGGGCTTTGCACTTGGTAGGGAAGTGCTCTACCAGTTGAACTAAATCCCCAACTGCAGGCTCAATGTGTTTGTAATTATGGGTTTCTCCCTTGTAAGACTATAAACTTTCTCAGTTGATGGTCTCATTGCCTATCAAGCACAGTGCCTTCACCCATGTGATCAATATTTTTGAATAAATGATTAAGCTCTACTATTGATTCATTTGTGCTTACTAGTTTAAAAATTACAAAGGAACTTGATTTTTTTTTTCCTTTAAATGTATTATTCATCTCCTGGAATCTTGTTTTGATACTTTGGGTGTCACTGTAATAACATTGTTAAAAATGGCTAAGTAAAAAGTTGCTTTGATTAAATAAGTTGATTCTTTAAGACTTAATGCTTCCATTCTTTGACCTCTTAAGTTTTAAATTTCATTCTAAACGAGATACCCTTTGGGAAATGCACATTAAATATGTAGCTTGTGTTTTCTTTTTATTTCCCTCTTTGTTACATTCATTTTTAATCCTTGTCTGTGTTGATACTAAAATACTTATAAATAAGGAGCATAACAATAAAATAGTTTTTAAAAATAGAGGATAAGACAGGTTGGGGATTTAGCTCAAGTGGTAGAGCGCTTGCCTAGCAAGCAGAAGGCCCTGAGTTCGATCCCCAGCACCAAATAAATAAATACAGAGGATAAGAACAAAAAGATATTTAGAAAACCATATACTGGACAGTTGGCCCCTGGGCAATTGGTAATTGAGAATATTTGTTAAAAGAGAATAAATATGGAAGCATAAAAGCGTGGTGGCTTGTCTGTTATATGAAGTATCTGTTAATGTTTGATTCTGGATATCTGTTGTCTTTGTCATAGATGTTTTTATGTCTGTAAGAACTTCTTTCTTTCCATACATAATGATTGGTAGTGCATACTGCCGTGAATCATGAATAAGTCCAATCTTGAGTGCTTAAGGGAAAAGCATTAAAGGAAAAAAAAAACCATCTGACAGCCATATGGATTAATCAAATTAAACATAAAATTCTTAATTTTCCACAGCTTTTTACCTGCACCTACTCAGCTATCTCAGGACCAACTTGAGGCTGAAGAAAAAGCAAGATCTCAAAGATCACGGCAGACCTCACTGGTCTCCTCTCGAAGAGAACCTCCCCCATACGGGTACAGGAAAGGTTGGATACCTCGGTTGTTAGAGGTAAATGTGGATATTCTGCTTGGATTTATTAAATTATGCTGAAATTTATTGTAGCACACTTATAAAATAAATTTTAACCCTCGAGTCTCTGATTCTTAATGTCAGTGTGATAGAAATTCTGATGAGTTCTCAAGATATACTTCCCTCAGAAGATTTATGTTTTTCTCCATGTTTATTATCACTGATTTGTGATCACTAGAAAACTGTACCATTTTGTCTCTTATGACAAACTATTAAGACCCATACAAAGGAATTCACATACCCTTTGTATGTCCAGGGTTTACGGCATATGGACAATAATGAAAAAGTAAGAGATGAAAATGAAAACATGATCAAAGTGATTTTAATCCCGCCTACCCCCGCCCATAATATCACATAACTCTGAAGAAACAGCCAGTAGCATTTGTTTTGCCAGTTTATTTCTCTTCATCTGTTTTATTATCTTCAATTTGAGCATGTTAATATGTGTCTGATACACAGATACAACTTTAGGAAATGTGATAGATAAAATTTGATCATTGATTTGGAGGAAGAAGAAAAATCTGGAATGATTTATTTTATGCCTCTAGCTTGTTTCTTATGAACAAACTTCCTTCACAGCACCTGTTCTGATTACTCAGGATCATAGATATCAGCTCAACACATTCCTTTTTCTAATTCCAGGGATGCCTTCCCATGCTTGACCATCTTCTTTATCTAAGAAAAGCAAACATTTGAGGTTTAAATATTTTGCTTACTCACGATCTCTACTTTCATCAAGCCTTTATCTTCTCCCTCTCCCAATATGCATTCTGATTCCCACAAATTTTCCTTCATGTCCCAAGGAATATGTACCCAATTAAAAAATCTGAAGTTCCTCTAAGCATTGATTTTTGTACCTAGGTATTTGTATCACTTTCTTGTATTCTGTCCTTGTGTGGTTATGACTTTTACTTCATAAATGGGAAAGGGTTTTTGCCTTTTTTTGTATACCTCCAAGTAGTGATCATAGTGTTCTTTGAATTGAAACTTGCTGCTTAGATTTCTATAAGCAGCCATCTTTGTTCTCAGTCTCTACCATGTTTTTTTGTTCCCCTGACTACCAGACTTTATAGAGCCTAGAAGACAAACATCCAAATAAATTGTATCTTGCCCTAACATATTCCATTTTTTTCTCAGTTCTCCTCCAGTCCTTATGAATTTCCGTATGTGAAGGCCAGTCTTACTGTGATTAAGAGATTTTTGTTGTTGCTTTTGTTTTTTCCAAGAGCATAATTTGTGAAAAGCAGAGCAAAATAAAGATCCTCAAGGAGACTGTAATGCCCTCTTATCTGAAGCAAAAAGGTAGTGACTATCATTATCTAATTCAGTTTGGTGTCTCTTTTGATATAGTATCCTTTTTTTGGGGGGGTGACAGGCCCCATTTCACATACAGTGCAATGTCATCCTTGTATTTTAGCTTTATAACATTTGGTTGCTGTTAGCATCTTAAAATTTGAAATGATTATCAAAGGTTTCATATATCCTGATAGAACAGAATAGTTTATTTGAAAATCAAACTGAAATAGCCAGCTAATCTGGAAATGCCATAGATGCTTTGAGGGGAGTGAATATTCTATGGAAGAAGGCATTTTGTTCTAGTTTTCAAAGGAAAAGCTATGATTTCCTGGCAAGCTTAATGACCACAAAATGCTACATTCTACAGTTCTGAAGTGCTTATTATAGTTGAAGAACTCCAGCAAATGTGAACATGTGTCAGATTGACGGCCTGGGTACAGGAAGCATTTTTGCTTAGGAATGCTTTACTATTTGCCTAATTTACAAAAAAATGTTTCTCTCTGCTTTATTCTGTTGACTTTCAAATTTTTCAAATCTTTCTTTAGCAAATAAGTGTATTGTACCTCAGAACTTAGCCTAAATCTAATGGAATATTGTTTGAAGAAATTTTATAAGAGTGGATAGTCATAGAAATTTTTTTGCTTCTGCTGTAAATGATTACCTTTAATGTTTTTCCTATCATTCTTACTAATACAGGTTGAGTATCTCTTACCTGGACTACTTGGGATCATAAGTGTTTCAAATTTTGGAGTTTTTGGTGGGGATTCAGTGGTTAGAGTGCGTACCTAGCAAGCACAAGGCCCTGAATTTGATCTCTGGGACCCCCCCAAAAAAAAGGATAGAAAGGTTTAAAAAAAAAAAATTGGAGGTTTTCAGATTTTTGAATGTTTGAATAGATTTTACTGGTTGAACATCACTAATCTGAAATTCAAACTGATATTTTTGGGGTATTACGTTGAACAAAAAGTTGTGGATTTCAATTTTCAAATTAGGCCTATGTTCAACCTGTATTCATTAGGCTATTTTGTGGTTTGTTGATTGTTTTTTGAGACAAGGTCTCACTATATAGTTCAGGCTGGCCTTGAACTCACTATGTAGCACAGGCTGGTCTTGAACTCATTGCAGTCCTCCCGCCTCAGCTTCCTGAGTGCTAGGATTGCAGGCATGACCCACCATGCCTGGCCCTGAATGGACTTTTTTTTATAAAACTATTTAAAACAATACTTGAACTTTGTGTTTGATAAACTATGTTTTCAAATATTAAACATCATTGACAGGCTACTTAGCCTGCTTTTTTTTTTTTTTTAAGTTTTAGTTCTCTTTCCTGAATACAGTGGTACTTTGGTTCATGAACTTAATTTGTTTTATGATTTTGGAAAAGATGGCCATGTTTGTGTTTGTGTGGGAAAGGTGGCCATAGTCATGTTTGTCACCCTATGCAGAGTTTGCAAACAAAAACAAAATTTTACCAGACACATCCATTTGGGAACCAAATTGTTTGTAAACAAAAGCATTTGTGACCCAAGCTACCACTGAAATTGTAATATAGTCACTGTATTGGTCAGCTTTCTAGTTGTTGGGACAAAATACCTGACACCCACAACTTAACAGAGCAGTTTATTTTGGCTCATAGTTTCAGAGGTTTCAGTTTATGGTTGTCTTGCTCCAAGGCAGGAATCATGGCGGAATGGCATGATGGAGCAAAGTCGTTCACTTCAGGGTGGCCAGGAAGCAACTTGGGGAAAAGTTCCAGAGAGGAAGGGGCCCCAGACCAGAGATAATAGTCCCCATGGTCACACCTCAGTATCCAACCTGGACACACCCAGAAGGTGCTTTACTAATCCCTTGGGCACCTATCAAGCCAGTCAAGTTGACAAGGTAATTACCCATTCCACTCCTTGTCAACTTGACACCCAAACACATCTCCTTAAGCCACACTTAACTCCAAATAAAGACAATAACTAGCTCATAATTTCATTTCCCCAAAGTCTCAGCAGTCCCAGCATTGCTCAAAAGTCCAAGTCCCAAGTGGTATCTCTGAGACTCGAGGCAAACTCTTAGCTGTGAACCCCTGTAAGATTCAGAAAGCAAGTTACATGCTCCCCAGATATAGTAGCACAAGGTAAACATTCCATTCCAAAGGGGAGTTGTGGGGGAATAGGAAACAATAAGAACACAGCACGACTGAAACATAAAGGGCAACAACAGGACAAACATTAAGGCCTGTCCACCCAGGGTACATGGTAAAATGTGAGTTCCAAAGGATGTCTTCCCACCTCTGTTTCCTTGCAGGTTGTAATCCATAAGGCTTCTGTCTTAGACTGGTTCCATTCAATGCCAGAGGCTTTTCCTCAGTAGAGTTTCCACTTTCTTGGCTTCTCCAGCTTCCTGAGGTCTTCATTGCAACTTTGGCTTCACCCACAGAATTTCATGCATTATCTTCCCATTGGGGTTCCCAGCAGGAACTCTGAATTTTGTGCCACATTGTCTGGCCTCCCAGGCCTGCCTTTGATATCTGAGCAAAAACCTCCATGACCCCCTAAGTCTTGCATTCTGCATGCCCCAAAAAAAACCCAGCATTATGTGGACAACACAAATGTCTACTACCAGTATAATCCGTATTTTCACCTCTTGGACCACAACTGCAGGGGCCTCCATGTGCCTGGATAGATGAGCATGATAAAATGAATACCAGGGAACTAATTCCCTAAGACCCCCAATTAGGGGTCTTTCCAAATGAAATATTTGCATTCTTATACCCTCAAGCCTGCAACAGGTGGGGTCTTGCTTGATTCTTGAGATGCCAACGTTAGGGTTTATGTCTAGATGACCTTGCAAAGCCTCATGTGCCCCCAAAAGTGGGGCTTTTGGGAGGTGATTGAATCTTGTGCTGCTCGCCAGTAGATTAGTCCACCAATGAGTTTATAGCTAAATGTGTTGATAGGAGATAGAGTCTGGTTGGAAGAGTCAGGTCACTGAGGGCGTGGCCTGGAACAGTTTATCTCCCTCCCTCCCTCTTCCCTTCACACTCTGTTTCCTATTCACCATGCTGAGAGCAGCTTTCTTTCAGCAAGGCCCTTTAACCGTGCCATTGTGAAGCCTTGGAGCCTGCCCACTATGAACTGAAACCTCTACAAACTGTAAGCCAAAATAAGCCTTTCCTCTTCTAAATTATGGATATTGTGTATTGTGTCTCAGCGACAAGAAGTAACTAAGATACCCCTCAAGTCATCTTTTCATACCAGTGCAAAGTATTTGCTTTCTTTTTAATAGCACTAATTTCTTCAGCAACCACACCCCCCTTGGCCCCTATTTTACCTGTGCTTCTACTCAGGCCAAACTGAAAGTTTTTTTGTATCTTTCTTCTCTGCTTTTTGCTCACAATTCTCATTATAAATCTGGCTAAAAGCAGCCAGAAGTACTCATGCAACAGCCTGAATGTTAGGCTGCCTTGAAAACACCACCAGATGAGTTACTCTGCCACCTTTAAATTCAGCGTTCACACAGAGAGCAAAATGGAGATGAGTTCTTTGCCAGAACGTAACATGCATGGCCTCTAGTTTAGTTTTTAATAGAGTCCCCACTCTCATCTAAAACCTAAGCCTGACCTTTGCTCTCTGCATTCCTATCAATAGTCTGATCTGAGCTCAACTGGAATTGCTCATCCAGTTCTGGTTATAGCACTCTAGGGCTTCTGTAGCTCACATCTCCAAGCCTTTCCAAACTCCTCAAACCACTTCTAAACCACAGTCAGGTCTAGTCACCTCAACAACCCCACTCCTGATACCAGTTTGCTGTATTAGTCTGCTTTCTTGTTGCTGGGACAAAATACCCAACACCTGCAACTTAAAGAATGAGAAGACTATTTTGTCTTACAATTTCAGAGGTTTTAGCCAGTGGTCTTCTGGCTCCGAGGCAGGACGTGATGGTGGAAGGCATGGTAGACTAAAGCTGCTTACTTCATGGTGGCCAGGAAGCAGAGTACAGGAAAAGAGCAGCAGAGAAGGGGTTCCAGGACCAAATCTAGTTGCCAAGACCATCCTCCATCCAAACATATCAGAAGTGTTTTACCAATCCCCAAGCCAATTAAGTTGACAATCAAGATTAACTGTCACAATCACTGTTAGAAACGGGAGCCCAGCGCGGTGACGTGTACCTGTAGTCTCACCTACTGAAGAAGGTAAGACAGGAAGATGACTTGAGGCCAGCCTGGGCAGCATAGTGATACTCCATCTAAAAAATACACACACACACACAAATTTCAGTCTAAGAGAATAGTTCAATGGTAGAGTACTTTTGTAGCATGTGCAAGGCTCTGGGTTCAATCCCAGTGTTGGGGAGTGGGGGGAAATATCCTCTTTCCTCTTTTTTTTTTTTTTTTTTTTTGCTTGTCACATAACAATGAAGAATAAGTATATTATGTTAATAAAGTCTGATTCCAAGAAAAAAATTCTTTGCATAAGTGTAGCTTCATTTGCTACACACTGTGTGTACATATGTATGTATGTTAAAATCTAAAATCTTTGCTTTCTCCTAAACATTTTCTTAGTTTCTTTCTGCCACATATATAAAACCTGGGTTTTTGGCCAGACCCAGAAGCTCCTTTGTGATTTGGTGTTTGTCTACCCATGCAACCTATGTGTCACCTCCTCTGTCCTCAGTCAGCCATTAGCCCCACTCAACTTTTGTTTCCTGGACTTTTACAGCAGGATCTTCTCACTTGCTATTTGCTCTGCCTAGAAACCACTTCCCTTACTGTTCATAGTTGCACACACCTGTAATCCCGTATACTTGAGATGCCAAAGAAGGAGGATCACAAGTTGAAGGCCAACCTGGCCAATATTGGGAGATCCTGTCTCAAAAGGAGCTGGAGATGTAGCCCCAGTGGCATTCCAAGTATGTGTGAGGCCCTAGGTTCTAGCCCCAGTACCACAAAAAAGGAAAAAATGCTTCCTTCAGATTTTTCATGACTGCCTTCTCATTTAGGCTTAAGCTCACACATTATTTCTTCTCAAGGGCAGTCCCTCTCACTGAAAGTGGCTCCTCTTGCAGAACCTCTTGTTACCTTCATGGCACTTACCATGAACCAAAGAATATTAGTTTAGTTGTTTATAGTTAATAATTAAATTCATTTGAGGGAATTGGTACATACATAAATCGTATCTTGATCATTTTCGGTCCCCTTTGCTCTCCCTTCCTACACTCTCTCCCAAAGAATATGTTTGTTGTATCTTTGTTGGCTAGAATATAAGTTCTTAAGGTCAAGGACATCTGTTTTGTTTACTGTTGTATTACCAGCATCTAGCATATCAACAGCCCAGTATTTATCTGTTGCATAAATGAATGAATCCCTCTTAAATCCCTATTTACTATTAAATATGCTTTTTCTTTCTTTTTTTTTTTTTTTCCTAACATACAGGATTTTGGAGATGGAGGTGCTTTTCCAGAGATCCATGTGGCCCAGTATCCACTGGATATGGGACGAAAGAAAAAAATGTCAAATGCACTGGCCATTCAGGTGGATCCTGAAGGAAAAATTAAATATGATGCAATTGCTCGACAAGGACAGTCAAAAGACAAGGTAATCCCTCAGTTAAATTTTTCTTCTCATTGATGAATAATTTTTTTTTAATTTTGTGGAAATGGTAAATCTCTTGCCATTTAGGTTGTGTTAAAAATAACGTAAAATGAGCCGGGCATAGTGGCGCATCCCTGTAATCCCAGCGCTGGGGAGGCTGAGGCAGGAGGATCACCGTGATTTCGAGGCCAGCCTGAACTACATAGCAAGACCCTGTCTCAAAACACACGCACACACAAAAGTAACAGAGAAGTTAGCTATGTGGCTGAGTTGTAGTGCACCTGCTTAGCATGCATGGGTTCACTCCCAAACACAAAAGAGAAGGGAACGAAAAGGAACAGTAAAGTGCACTTAGGTTAACTTCGCTATCCAGCTATGACTTTGTCTTTTGAAATTCTCCTACTGGTGATAACTTACACTTACTGGTTTTACATTTCAAAAACAATCATAATACTAAATCGATAATCCCTAGAACTGTAACAAAATGAACTTTTTTTTTTCTTTTTGAGATGGAAGTCTCATGAAGTTCAGGCTGACCTTGAACTCACTTTAAAGCTAACCTTAAAATCATGGCAGCCCTCCTTCCTCAGCTTCCCAAGTACTGGGATTACAGGCGTGTGCCTCCACACTGGGCCAAAATCAACATTTTAAAAAAATTTTGTCTGTAATCTCTCCTCCATGTACCTACAGAATATTTACACAGATACATTTTATTTTGCTTATTTTAAAATTTTATGTGGTGCTGGGGATTGAACCCAGGGTCTTGCACACATATTAAGCTTCAGCTCTACCACTGAGTCACATCCCAGCCTCTATTTTAATAGTTCATTTGGATATGATAAATTACACAGTTTTTTTGCCCTAGATTAAGTATGCAACTAGCATTTTCCATCCAAATTTACGGTGGCCCCACTCAACATAGTAACCCAAAGACCAAAAATAAAATTTACATAAAATAATCTCATCCCAGAAAGTTATACTCAGAGCCAAGGAACTATTTACAAAAAGACCTGATTGTTTCTTCCTCTTCCTCCTCCTCTTCTGCTTCTCCCCCTTCCTCTCGCTTCTCTCCATCCCCCTCCTTATAAATAAATACTTGGGATAAGTGAAAGATTTCTTTAGAATCCATGATGATGGGAAAATCTTGAGATCCTTTGGTACCTATCCTTTGCCTCTCTCACTCCTGGAGTTTCTCATTTTACCCTCAAAAGTAGCACTGGCAGCCCATTTGTTGCTACTACATCATGGTGCTGAGCATTTGGAAAAATGTAGTCATTCACACTATACCTCTTTGAGCACTGCTATCTTCATAGTCTTGTGAGCCATAACTCCTGCTTTTCTCCATCCTGTCTCATCCTGAACAGGTAGGTAACTTTCCTACCTATTTCAATACTGTGTAAAGATGGAAGACCATTGTCTACTCTCTTTATCCTGCACTTTTTCCTTTTATTTCCTTAATGTCTGTCCCTTCTGTAAGCCTCAGCTTGCCAAGTGAATTCCAATTCACAATCCCTTCCCTTTTTCTCTGAAATCCAAATCTTCTCTTCTTTCACTTTTCTTTTTAATGGCTCCTTCCTGTTAGCTTTTTAGTGTGTTTGTTTTTCTTTTGAAAGAGAAACTTGCCTATCCTCAAAGCTTCCTCTTAGCTACCTCCTCACTTGATTTTCTTCACTTCCCTCAAGCTTCTTGCAAGAGCTGGTTTTTGCTGTTTGTATTTCTCCTCCCTCTCTCTCCTCAGTTAACTGCAGTATGGCTTTACCTCAGCCAGCTTGCTGAGGTGGCTCTCTGGCAAAGGTTTTTGATTCCTTTTTTCCCCAAAGGACATTTTCTTTGACTAATGTAATTTATTTCCATGGCTTCTGTTATCACTGGGGATAATCCTTGAAGCTGTGTCTTTAGTCCAGTTATTTGTTTGATTTGAGGGGTTTTGTTGTTCTTGTTTGGTTTGGGGGGGTTGTTTTGTTTTTGTTTGTTTGTTGCTTTTTGTTGGCTTCTAAGTCCTTAAACTGTAAGGACAGATCTATCTAGATTTCCCTAAAATATTGCTTAATCAAATCCAAATCTACATGCATAATTTGTCACTTAATTTACCTGTTATATCCTCTAATTCAGTGAATGGTTGTGATACCTTCATAATTGCCTGTGCTAAAAGCCTGGCAGATCTGTTTTCCTCATCTTACTGATGTTTCTAAAAAATTATGCAAGTAATAACATTCTCATGGTTAAAAAAAAAAAAGATACATAATTATATGCAGTCCTACCTGTTTTTCTCTTATTTTGCTTAGCCTAGGTAACTATTTTTACTACCACAGTGTATCTTTCCAAACTTTTATTGGATATTTAGATATCTATTTGTATGTCTTCTCACTTTATATATGTGCCTCCACTTATAAATAGAGAATCTGTTGCATGAATGGATTTTAACACAACTGCCTTTTTTACTTATGTTTTAAAGATTTTTGTTGGTACAGATAGGTCTGTGGTCTGCTTCATGTCTTTTAAAAAAAAAAAAAAGATCTATACAGAATTCTATAATGTTATACCCGAATTTTCTTTATTTTTTGTAGTACTAGTGATTGAATCCAAGGCCTTGCACATGCTAGCAAGTACTGTATGACTGAGCTGCATCACCAACCTTTTTTATTTTTTTGGAGACAGTACTGAGTTGCCTGGGATGGCCTCAGACTTGTGATCTTCTTGCCTCAGTCTCCACAGTAGCCCAGATTACAGGCAAGTGCCATTGTGCACAGTGTTAAATTTTTTTAGGCATTGGTAGTATTCAGTTATTTTACTTTTGCAAACAGTACTTTATTCAAGATCATACACAAGCATCCTTTTTGTACATTAATATTTATGTAAAATAAATTCCGAGGTATGTACTTACTGAATCAAAGGATATTAAAATTTGAGATGTGACACACACTGCCAGTACATTCTCCCTTTGCTTAGCAGTCATTCTGGCTTTTCTCTTTCCCTCAGGCCCTCCATCTATTTAGAAGCCATACTCTTGTTTCCTTAATACAGCTCAAGTATATTTCTTTCTCTGCTACTTACTTCAGGCCCTTATCATTTCTTGTTTGAGGTACCAAAGCAATCTGAACCCATCTCCTTGTCATCTGTCTTGCCTGCCGAAAAGAGAGTTGCATCCATGTCTGTCACTCTTTTTCTTCTACATATACACACAGAAGTGTGCGCATGTAAAATTCTTCCATGGTCTTTAAAATAAAGGCCAACCTCCTATGGCATGTTTGACCCCTTGTTTACCATTCTAGCCTACTCTCAGCTCTCAAACCAAATTACTGAAAAAATAAACAATCCAGTTTGGGCCATTCTGTTTATTTTTCAATATAAAATGATTGTTATAGGTGATTATAAGGAAGAAAAAACTCTCATGCATTCTGTATAAATGTCTGTCTGCCGTGAAGAACTACTTGAAATTCCTCTAATGGCACATTCTCTCTTATCTTGAAAACTTCCCACGGAAATTCCTCCCGTGCCTGGAGAGCCCTACCTTTATTCTTTGAATGCCGTTGCTTTCAAACCTCAGCTTATTCTTCAGTATTCCAGAGTGCTTTCCCTTTCCTGGCTGTACTGGGCGGCCTTCCTTTATTCCAGTGTTTATCATGGCACTCATAGCCTTTTGTTGTAGTTGTGTGTACACTCATGATCTTCGTCATATAAGCTCTTTGAAAGCAGGGTATTGTTTATTCCTCTACAGCACTTCTATGTCTGAAAGTTTGACACAGAGGCATTCACCATTTTGGGGGCAAATGATTGCAGTTTTCATTGTATAGAAGAAAAATATTTCCTCTGAAGCCAGTAAGGAAGCATATTCCACTGCTACAAAAGGAAAATTGGGTGCCTATACATGCAGGACATATACTGGAAGTTTACCTTGCACCGTGGAAGCCTTAGCTTGACTCTGGCTGCTTTCGTTTTGATGCATCTCTCCCTTTTTGAGAGGAATGTGCTCTCTTGACTGGCTGTGCTACCCCTGTACTCCCATTTGTTAGGAAAAAGCAACATTTTGGGGCACTAATTTGGCATTAGCAGTTTCTGTTATTTTAAACAACTTTAGCCCACGTTGCATTATGTATATGTCAAGACTAGGGATCAAGAGTTTTTTCTGATTTATGAGGGAATGTCTGAACTTTTTTTCTTTCTGTAGCAGCCATCTATATTGATACAGTAGTTATTTTATACTGAAAATAGAGTAGACTGTTAAAACTGAACTATTTATTCTTGGATTTCAATATTTTGTCCAAATAAAGTCTCTAAAGCCGTGTTCTTTTGTGCAGTAAAAGCCTTACATGTTTGTCTGTAATGCTGCTGCTAGGATTGAGAAGTTCATACAGCATTTTGGTTTTGTTCTCTGTTACTGAAAGGGGATGGATTGATGCATGAAGTTTTGGGATGCGTTTAATAGTTCAACTTTAACTGACTACCCAATATGTGCCATTGGTACTTTTGAGGAAGACATTTCTTGATTGTTCAGAACTCTCCTGAGCATTGTCCGATGTTTAACATAACTGACACCTGTTCAGTGCCAGTGGTGTCCCCACTATACCCACATTGTCTTAACCAGAAACACCTCATTCATTTACAAAGACTCCAGGAGGGGAGCTGGAGGTACCAGTGATGTCCTATTTGAAAACAGTTGATTTTCCTGTTTTAGAATAGGAATCGACTACTCATTGTACAAAATGGAATTTTAAAAATTCATTATCATTCAAAGACTATACAGAGTTCTCAACAAAGGACGAACTGGATTTTTTAATTGTACTATAATGCAAAGATTTCTGATTTATCTTGGAGAGATCTGATACTCTTTAGAAACCAGGGAGTTCCCACTGAAATATTAATAGTGAAAAAGCAAGAATGAAAATGCTAGTGGTTGGTATAAAAGTGAGAAAAGTCAGGATTCTAAGAGATAAATAGTCTAGAAGAAGTCTAAGGCCGTTGATCCCTCTATGTGTAAAGTAGGTAGTGTGTAAGACTTATTGGTGTTAGAAAATTAGGAAGAAAAAGGTTTTTCAGACTAACTCTTGGTGGAATTAGATGATTCTTGTTTTTTTTCAATATGAACTCATTTGGCTATGCATTTTTTCTTGTTAAATAACTGATTAGAAATATTAATATGAACGATATGACTTGTAAGAGTGCCTTTGACTATCCTCTCAAAAAAATACCTCAACAAGTGTATATGGTTTCACAAACTAGGTGAGTGTAAAGGTGGTGTTTCCTGGCCAGGACGCTATAGTAGCGTGCACCTGTAATCGCAGCTACTTGGGAGGCTAAAGCAGGAGGATTGCTTAAATCCACAAGTTCAATACCAGCCTGGACAATGCAGCTAGACTCTGTTTCAAAAAAAAAAAAAAGATAGTATTTTCTTCTACCCTATGTGGTAAATATATTGACAGGCTTATCTTTTCAGTTAGTCCAGTTCTTTACCAGTTTTCAGTAATAAGAAATTATCTATTTTAGCTGGGCATAGTGGTACATGCCTATAGTCCGAGGATGCAAGAGGCTGAGACAGAAGGATCACTGCAAGTTTGAGGCCATCCTGGGCTATATAGTGAATTTAAGGACAGCTCAAACTACATAGCAAGACCCTGTGTCAAAAAAAAAAAAATTTATCTGTCTTGCAGATGAGTTACTGCTTTATCTTGTACACAAAGCTCGTTTATATTCCTACCTTCAAGGGGATAGCGTAGTTTTCAGATAGCCTCCCCAGCCCCAGTGCCTCCTGGGATATACTGACTTTCTTCAGCACATTTGGTTCTTAGGCTATAAAAATTTGGGGTTTTATAGTTAATTACCATGGAGGAATCTTGCTCTTCAGATGTCCTTCAGTCAGCCTTGTGAAATGCTAGAATCTTACTGATGCTCATTTAAAGGGTTATTAACTTTGGAATACCCAAATAAGAAGCAGCAAATAGCTCTTGTATGCTAAATTAGTATTGAGACTGTGTTGAACATATATGACTACCAGGGAGCCATTTACTTTAGAACTTCTTCCTATAATGATTGTTGTATAAAAGTGGTTAACTCTTTATACCCTGGGTATTATCTTCTGCAGTTTTGTTATATAATTTGTAGTTTGTGGTGATACAGATTTTTCCATCCTGAAAAGAAGTAAAACTTGGAGATGATTTAGTAATTATATAATCTTAATGTACTGAGAGCCTCATTTTCCCCATTAAAGTGAGCTTTAGTTTCCTTTCCAAAATGAACACTCTTAAGGATAGTGACAGTAATACCTCATGTATCAGTAGTACATTTTGGGCTAAGTGTACACTTTCTTACCTGGTCCCTCTTCTCATTCCTTAGCAAAACAGACTTGAGATTTCAGTTTATAGTTATGGATAATTATTTTCTGGGAAATCAATAGATTATATAGAAAGTTCTGAGCCAGGTATGATGGTATGCATCTGTAGTTCAGCTACCGGGAGGCTAGGCAAACAAATCAATGGAGCCGAGGAGTTTGGAGCCAACCTTGGTATCATTAGTGAGATGCCATCTCTTAAAAAAAAAAAAAAAAAAAAAGACAATGAAGAAGAAAATTCTGTAGGGTCTAAAATGTAACCTTTGGCATGTAATAGAGCAACTCCAAAATTCATTTATTCATTCATTTGTGTAAAAAACATTGACTGAATCTTCCTGTGGACCAGGAATTGTTATAGGCAGTGGAGATACTTTAGTGAATAGTCTCGTCAGTAACATGGGCATAATCACTGCATATCTCAAAGATTAAATTAGTTAATATTTGTGTAAGAGTTGGGGATTTAGCTCAGGTGGTAGTGCTTGCCTGGCAAGTGCAAGGCCCTAAGTTTGTATAAAAAAGGAGGGAGAGGGGCTGGGGATTTAGCTTAGTGGTTAGAGTGCTTGCCTTGCAAGCAGAAGGCCCTGAGTTCGATCCCCAGCACCAAAAAAAAGAAAAGAAGAAAAAAGGAGGGAGACAACAAGTGTTCAATAAATATTATTATTTTAATAAGGGAGACAGTAAACAAATTTTGTACTGTGAATAGTGTTTTAAAGACAGTAAACAGTACTGTGATTCAAGGGTTGGATAAGTAGGGTTGCTACTTTAGTGGGGGTAGTCAGGAGGCCTCACCAATGCAGCCCTTGCATCTGAGATACAAAGATTGAGAACTCAATTGAAGAGCTGCAAACAGCACTCTGTAAAGGTCCAGAACTGGGGGAAAAGCAGGGTATATTCCAAGGAACACAAGACCCCCTGGGACTGAAGCATCAGTCATGGAATGAGAATTATAAGGGCACTTTGAGATGTGTGGGCAAGTCCAGGTCAGGTCAAGGGAGCCCCGAGTACCTTTTGTTCCATTCATTGGAGTAGGAAATTAGGAATATTGTCATTTCTTTCAAACTGTTGCAAGGACTGTCATATGGTAGGATGTAATTATTAATATAGGGTTTTTGCTTATGGTAGTAAACAATTATAAAAATTTTTGAAGATCTCAAATGACTAGGAATTTGTTTACTTTCATATTCATAAGTTGTCCTTTCTTTGTATGTGTCAAACAATTTCTTACTAGAGCTTTAAAGTGTAGAATGCTTATTATTGTTAAATTTCTGGTATTTTTTTCTTTAAAATCTGCCATGTAGGTTTTTATGAAACTATTTGAGAAGTATAGATGGACATGAAAGTAAGAAGTATAGATGGACATTCTGTTGGTCAGGAGCCTGTCACTTCAGTGTCAGCCTAAACAAAACGGTTGAGCCGGTAGAACTCATGTCACAGTCCTAAATTTGGGCATAAGTTATATAAAGGGAATGTGTTTTGTTTTTTCTTTTTTCATTTTTGCCTTCTCATGAAGAAAATGTTCGGAATTTTTTCACTGTGGCACGTGTTCATTTTCTTAGACTCTGAATAGAATTGATGCCAAAAAAAGAGAGACATTATAAATAGGATAAGGTCAATGAAATTTTCTAGGCCCAGTGAATTTGAAAATTATTTGATAACCTGACTTAAATTCTGATGAGTTTTTAATCCAAGATAATGATGATAAAGGCAGTTTTATATCATCATTAATTTCAAGTCCTACTGTGCCTCAAAAATAGAGATCACTGATGCATAGGATTTTCTTGGCACAATTTATTTGGATACTGACTTGATTAAAAGAGCTCAAATAATTTAAATGCATGGGGTTAAGGGAAAATTATTAACTTACAGCCAGGGCAGCAATTTGTATATATATTTTAAGCTTCTTTGGTTTTAAAAGCAAAGAGATAAAGCTGAGAGGACCTGTTGACATCTAAAATGACTTAATGAGGTTGCTTCTTTTCATTCTCTGCTTTTCTTATACCTGCTTGTGTTTGAACATTTTAGGTCATTTATAGTAAATACACTGACCTGGTTCCAAAAGAGGTTATGAATGCAGATGATCCCGACCTGCAGAGACCTGATGAAGAAGCTATTAAAGAGGTAACTGGGAATTGACATACATTATTTTAGATTACTTTTTATGTTCTTATTAACTTCCAAATCACTTGATGCTGTATGTCTTATTTCAGATAACAGAGAAGACAAGGGTGGCCTTGGAGAAATCTGTATCACAGAAGGTTGCTGCAGCCATGCCAGTTCGAGCAGCTGATAAACTGGCTCCTGCTCAGTATATCCGGTATAAATCATGCCTGGAATTCTTATCGTTTCAGACTTGACTTGGGTTGAGGGTTCTGGTATTTTTTCACGGCCCTAAATAGTCACAATTATAAATGCAGTTGTCGTGAATAAAGACTTGAAACCTGTTGCCTCTCTTTGTAGACAATTGAAAGCATAACATTTTAAGATAACCTTTAGGTTGTTAACTTTATGCTATTTCCAAAGTATTTTTGTTTTTAAAAATTAGTACAGTATATGATTCGAGTCATAATTATTGTTTATAGTTTTCCATTTATATTTAATAGACATCCTTATAATACGTATCCATTTTGAAGGATTTCCCTCAAATAAATCTTTGGGCATAGGGTGATTTGCATGTAGATACTAAGGGAAAGCTCAGAGCTGGTAGGGGTGCTGCCATTATTCTGTGTTTCACAACCTATGATTAATCCAAAACTGCTAATTGTAAGTTGCCTGCTGAATGTTTTTTGCTCAAATGCAGACTTAAAAATAGGTACTGTTTTCTAGACCTCTTCTCTGTGAAACTGAACAGTCACACCTTCCATGCTAGTAAATGGATGAGGACGGATGCAAACTAACCACTCTAGTTTACATTTTACTTGTCTCTCATAATTTCTGTTAGTTCTCCTACCTCCGTTGACTGCTCTGCCTAAATACTTTTGTAATTTGCTACTAATATTTTGTGAAAAGAATTGAAAATGTAGTTTTCAAAAGAAAAGTACCTACTGAAAGCTCAAACTACCTACACCTTTAGTTTTCATCTGATTTCTTCAGATACACACCATCCCA
>PVJO010021287.1:5927-30452 GCA_004026905.1 Hystrix cristata | reverse complement strand
GAAAGGGAAAATATGGAAAATGATGAATGAACCTGATATAAATGGGGGGGAGGGAGGAGAGGGGAGGGGCGGAGGAGAGGGGGAGAACCAAGATGCACCATGTATAGGTACAGAATAAATGTAATGAATGTGATCAATGTATGTAGAATGTACCAATACATGCTCTTGGTTTAAAATAAATAAATAAATTAAAAAAAAAGAAAAAAGAAAGACTGGACTTTTGCACTAGAAATAGGCATAATTTGAAAAAAAATTTGTTAATTACTTATACTGTATAGTTAGAAAAACACCACTTTCTACAGCTAAAATGGTTTTTGAAAATGAAAAGGGCAATACATTAAAACTGTACTGAATATATATTTTCCAAACTTGCAACAACCTTGAAAGATCGCTATTTCCTATTCTATTGTTTATTTTTTGCTATATGTTTGTTTCATGATTTGAAAGTGAGGGAGAAGAAACCACAGAAAAAAAACTATCTGCTTTGGTCTTGAATTCTTAACCTGGCTGTGTCCCGATTCAAAATTTATTGCTCAAATCATATAAAATTGTTGCTTGTTCAGGTAAAATATCAAGTTTTGGTAATTTCATAAGATGTCACTGGCTACCACATCAATGTTTCTTCTTTGTCATCTCTGTGATATGTACACCCTTGTCAATTGGCCAGACAGTTACAGGATAAACACTTTATTCTTGGATAATAGATAACAATAACAGATAATAAAATGAATAATGATAGCTAATAGACATATAGATGATAGATAAGTAGTGGAGAGATTATAATAGATAATAAGGGATAGAATTTCTGTTCCAAGCATTGTACACCCACAGAGGAGTATTTTATCCCTTCTAGCCTTTTGGAAGCAACAGTAGACACTTCATCTTTTTCAAAATAATTACTTTTATAAGCATTCTTTTAACCTGCTCCAAGTCAGGGACTTGTAGACGTCCATTTCTTTCTTTATGTGCTGATTATAATTGTTCAGTAGTTTTTGAATACTTATCAAGTTCCAGAGCTTATTATAAGGTCTTCACATTTTCTTATTTCTTCAAAACTAATATTATAACCCCCATTTAACAGGTGAAACATTTGGGAGAGAAACACAGTTAAAAACCTGTGTTCAAACCTACGTAGTACATGAGTAAATGGAAGGAAGACATTAGAAATAGAAAAAAGAATTTGGCCAGTCAGCCAGCACATCCTTATTTCATGTAAATCTATCTTTGGTGTCAGAATCTGGAAACCTCTGTTGATATAATTTGGTGGCAGCACTTGGGAGGCTGAGGCAGGAGGAGTGCCATGAGTTCAAACCCAGCCTGGACTACATAGTGAGTTCAAGGCCAGCCCGATCTACATAGTGAGACCCTGTCTCAAAAAAACAAACAAACAAAAACCAAAAACCAAAAAAGGATCATGCAATATAGAAATCAATTTTATAGATTTTTGGTTTCTTTTCCTAAATTCTATTGTTCAACAAAAATCAATAAAAATCGTTCGACTAGACAATGTCTTCTTAAAGCATACATAATCTTGTGCCTTTAAAATACATCTTCCATAGTATATATTACAAAGAATAGGAAAGAAAAACAGAAGGAATTAGTACCAATCTCCAAAGATTGTATGTTTATGGGGACCTTGATATAAAACCTAATCGACCACAAGAAAACGAGTTAGCTTTCTGAAGATCGCACATGAGTCAACAGCACAACTAGACAATATTGTTTTAAATTTTCAGGTTACAGAATTATCCAAGGAAAAGAGAGCTGTTATTTTAAGAGATAGCAAAAGATGTCTTTGAAGACAGTTGAATCTGGTTGGCAAGGCAAAAAGTCAAAAAGCAGATCAAAACAAGAGAAGAAAAGTGTGACTAAAATAAAAGTGATGATATGTTCATCTAATTTAAACATTCAAGTCTGTGTGAATGAATTAAAGAATTTTCTCTGAAAGCTTCTGGTAATTTCTCACCAGCTGTTAGATAGACCAAATAATTTAAAACAAACAATCTGTAGGGGTTGAATTAAGGTCCTGAGTTTAAAAACATTATTAGTAAGCAGATGGTGACTAAAAAATTATCACAAAGTAACGATTGTAGACAATGAGCTGTTCAGACGCAATGGCTCACTCTGATTATCTCATATTCCTCCATCTCACCATCTCCGCAAACCTATTGTCCTGTCATTTCACGGTTTCTACCATCAGCAAGAACTCGGGTTGGGGATTTAGCTCAGTGGTAGAGTGCTTACCTAGCAAGCGCAAGGCCCTGAGTTTGAGCCCCAGCACAAAAAACCAAAAAAACTAAGGTTATTACTTTTGGAACAGTGGCCCAATTGGGACATGTGAAGAAAGTCTAGGAGAAAGACCATTTTCCAGGAAACCAGGATTACTTGCTTCATTCACATATATGACTGCACTGTAGTGTGCAAAAGCACTTTTCATGAGAACATTCTACTACAACAATTTAAACACTGTTCTCCCGATTTGTTAACACACTTTCCTCCTGATTAGTTAGTTAGGAAAGAATATAATTGACTAGTGAAAAAACCATCTTGACTAATGAGTGAGCACTGGGAATAGGCTTCTGGGCGTCCAAGAAACAACTTATACAAATAAGTTGGAACAATGATTCCAGCTGGGAAAAGAACAGGGTCAGACCAAGCAGTTGCCTAGGGTAGTAAATTACCAAGGGCAGCAGACTCTCTAAGAGGCTTCTGTGGGAGCAAAGGCAGCCTCTGAATTTAGATATTACCCACTTTTCTACACACTGGAGAAGTTAAAAAGCTACTGCACTGGGTTCAGTGGGTGGATGATGGATGTTTTAAAAGTGAATACTCAGAGTTCAGGGTACAATCTAACATTTCCTATGTGTTTCCATAGAACACAGCATTGGTTGTAAGCCTTTTCTTTCCACGCCTTTGCTTCAGCCTGGTACTGGGTGCTGACTAGAAACCAAATGGCAGTCACCAGGTAGCAATGATTCATCTTTGCTCTGGTCACTAGGAAACTCCATCACCTTCCTCCCCACAACTGAGTTAGGCTACCATATACCCCCAAGTTGTGACAAAAATTTATAGTGAATGTTTAAATTTTTAAAAAATTATTGCACTAAAATACACATTACTATTAATCCTCCTTGCTTTGAACACACTTTTCCCATCATTCTTGCCACTTCCTGAGGCAGTTCTGGAAGCTCTCTTTCGTGAGAACAGAAAGGTAGGCTTGTGTAAACATCACAGTGTCTGCTCATCTACCAATTCACCAGATTTGGTACCATGTAACTTCTGGCTCTTCCTCAAAGTCAAAATGACCACGAAAGGTAAATATTTTGAATCTATTCAGGACATTGAGACAGCCGTGAGAGCACAACTAAAGATGCTCAGGAAGAGGACTTCCAGAACTGCTTCAAAACCTGGCAACAATGATGAAATAAGTGTGTTCAAAGTGAGAGGGAGCATATTAAGGGGTATTAATGGCAATGTGTCTTTTATTATAATAATTTTTGAAAATTTAAATATTTACTGTATCTTTAATCACACCCAGTACGGTAGATTGTCATATTTCCTTATTGATGTTTTTTTTTCCCTCAAACTCACTCTGCCTTATTTTATTCTTAGATAGAACATATTAGCTATGACTAAGCAGAGACATTGCTCATTTAAATGGTTAACCCTGGAGAGTATATGTATTAGTAAATCCCCCAGTTGCAGGGCTATTCAACTCAGTGTAACAGAGAATTCACCAAAGTTCTGAAGAAAAGGATTGGTTGGCAGGCTGTAGGATTAAAGCAAATCCACAAGGAAAAGTTTCATTTCTTTTGTTAATCCCTGGTTGTTCTTTTGAGTTTTGTTTTGTTTTTTCTTTAGCTAAAAAGCAAAGCAGAGCTGGAAAGTGTTTTTTAAATGGGTTTCATGAGGCTAGATTGTGCACACGCATCTTCCTGGCATTTTGTATGTTTTATTGCTTTGAGGGCATCATTTTAAAAGAGATGGTAGAATCCTGTGTTGGCTGATAGCTTCTTTAGGCCATTATTGAATAAATCCAAAAAACCTTGTAGCTGTCTCAAATGCAGCTCTGACTCTCTACACTAGAGACTGCTTCTCATCTGTGATCACAAACACACTGGGTGACAACAGGGACTCACTTTGCTGCTTCTGGCTCCCTGATCCTTAAACTGATGGCCTGAAGTAGACGGTGCTAATGGCTGTTACAATCCGTAGCTATTTTGATCTTCACAGCAACTCTGAAGGGGGACAGGGCAATTGTTACTTAACAGACTAAGAAAAGGAAGCTCAATGATTAAACAACACGTTTATGAGCTCAGAGCAATTAACACAGAACACCTGAGACAGAGCCCAGTTCCTAACTCTAGAGATCTGTTTCATTGCAGTTTTAGCATCATATAGTTCTATAGGAACCTCTCACCTCTGAATATGTGGAAGAGAAAAAGAAAAATACACAACAAAAGGGGAAAGAGGGAAGGGAGTGGGAATTCAGAGGAATAAAGATATGCCCAAAACAAGAACCTAATAATGTAAATTTAAAACAGAAACACCTACAATATGTACTACAGCTAACTTTGTGTAGCTGTGACTTAATATTGCATCTATGTGGTAGTTTACATTGCTTGTTGTTACATGTAAATGACAACATGTACTATGGTCTGTAAGTCTGTGTAAATTTGGATAAATGCTAATTTTTGTAATAAAAAAATAAAAAAAAAAGAAAAGAAAACTACAGCCCTTATTGCCAGTGTTGGGATGGAGACCAGCCTGGATATACTATTGGTCTGACTCTTATGGGTGACCTTTGATCTTGTGAAAGAATGTATGGAGTCCAACCTGAGCAAGAGTCACCTGACTGACAGCGGAGCGGGGAGGTCACGGGTTTGGGGCGAGGACGAGTTGACAGCACTGCCTTGCTTTGGGTGGGGTCCTTAGCAGCACTGCTATCCAGGTGGTTCTGCACCAGAGCATATGCTCAACCTTTCAGTAAAGGCCATGGTCTTATTTAAAAACAAAATATCTTAAATTTCTATTATGAGCTTCCCAAATCCCCGTTAAATAAAAATGCAGTATTTTCCTCACTCTTGTTCCTATGCTGACATTTTAAAATACCAATTGCCTATTTCATTTCATACCTTTAGAAAGGCAACTATGTAGTGCAGCAGAAAAAACCTCATTTGGAGTTCAGAAAAACTAGGTCCTCACCCTTGCTCAACTCACCTGTGTGACTTTGGGACTCAGGACCTACTTCTGCATAGGAAATATGGGTGTTTTCCTACCTAAGATTTGAGATCTCTTCTAACCCTCAAATTCTGATTCATTTCTAACTTGGGTTTCTCTTAGATAATGTTTGTTATATGTTCTCTTGGATTTTAGTTCATTCTTGTAAACTTAATTTTCCATTGATAATATTTTTATTATTTGTACAAGTAACAGGATTCCATCCTGGCTGAACTTATATCATCATATCCTGACAAGTGCAATAGTTATTGGTGTACTTATCACCTGGATCAGTTAGGATGGGAAAGGTCAACTCAAACTGCCTTTAACAATGAAGATCTACAGACTCATATAACTAAAAGTAGCAGAGCAGGTTCAAGCAAGGTTTGATCAGGATTTTTGATATATTTCTATGTGATTTTGTTGGCACTACCAGTTTGTATTTATGACTATTATTCTAAGACAAACAGTAAGAAGCTGACATGGCTGAGGCCTTCTAACCATGCCTGGTAGGTATTCACAGAGGATCACTAGTGTCTATTCTCTCCTGAACTTTCCGTGGACCCTTCAGAAAACTCACTTTTGTGTCTCATTAACCCAAACCAATGAGATAGTCACACAATTATTCTTGAACCAAAACCACTGTGATCAGAGGAATGTTATACCAGACTTAGGCCAGGTATCTGAGCCAATCATCAGTATGGGGTGGGGCTATTGTGATAAGCTTAGACCAATCAGAGCCTAGCCCTGAAACTGGAGCCCACCCCCTCACCCCAGATGCATAGTACTTTCATAATGATGGAGGGGATGTTGTGGAGGCCACCTTATTGTTCCCTGGCATCCTGTCTATCCTATACTAAGAACATGGGGGCATACATTGGTTGTGTAATCCTCTGCATGTCTAATCCTCTGCATGTACCCAGTTAATATTCGTTAAACTGAATGGAATGGAATTTCAGATAGCAATGAAGACCTAAACCCAAATAGAAAAATAACATCCAGTTCTCCTTTCCTCTTCCTTTTCATCCTATTTTTGTCATGGCTGCTGTTCCTGCTCCCGAACTTTCCCCACTATTTATGTTTTATCCCTCTTATTTTTAGCCATAAGTTTTACTTAGTCTGAAGATAACCAAATATTTCCTGAATAATAAGTCTGTGAATATGCATATTCTCTAAATGTGAATATAAGCCTATTTGCAAATCTAGCACTTACATTTAGAGTGTTGTTGGCAGGACTCTGAAAATCAGGTTTTTTTTTTTTTAATGGAAAAATGTACTACAGCAGAAGGCTTTGTTTTCTACAAAGCAGAACCAACTTCTTTAAGTGATTTTGATACTTCTATATTTACTTATGTATTCATAAAATAAATATTAAGTCGGACTTTACTTACCACATAACCCTTATAACCCTCTGCCACTAAAAATTGAACTTGGAACTGACAGGTTCACTCAGGAAAGAAAAGAGGTTGTATAAGTGGGGTTTTCTTTTTTTAAACCTCACTGCCAACCAAGGCTGGGCTCCTGGCTTTATTCAGCTCCTCTCTTCCACTCCAGTCCCTCAGGCAACTCTGTTCTCTCAGAAGCTACAAGGGCACTGGGCCTGGTATGAAGTGGCAAAAGTAACAAGGAATAGGAAGTCTCCATACGGATTTAGTAGCACCCCTTTTCCAAATCAAGATCACAGCAACTGTTCGGGGCCATACTCAGACAGCCCAGGATCCAGAGCCACCCAATTCAACAACACAATTCAGTCTTCCAGGGGCCTTTACTGAGCACATTCTCAGCATCAAGTCAGGGACCAGCGTTATGGCCCCTGCTCTTGAGGCAATGTGCACAAGAAAAGAAACAATTTCTATCTATGGTGAAGTCAATGGAAGTGGTAAGCACAGAGTACTGCGAGGGTAGATAAGACGGGCCTGTGGTGGGTGAAAGGGCTGCCTCTTTGCCAAACTCCAGGACAGGTTAGCAGCCACCCACAGCACAACATGAATGCTGCCTTCTGCAGTTGTGTAACATGGCAGACCTGACCCACACCACATCTCAGACTGATCAGCCAGCCTCCCAGCAGCAGTAACATCCAAGGTGAGTGGTGAAAGAGGAAAAGGAGAGCTTTGAACAGTTCTCACCAGTTTTGGGAGGGTGCAAGCACATGGCCAACATAAGCTTCATCCAGTCCATAAAGAGAAGTGGGGTGAGCACGCTCCTTGGAGAACAGGTAAGAAAAGAACATTCCCTCTCCGGGGGCAAGGTCAGAGAAGGCTCTGACATTGGGTGTCTTAGACACTTATGAACTGTGCATCTTTTGGGATACTAGCTGGTAATTTACCAGTAATGATCTTTTCGCATCTCTGCTTATCTGTTAACATTGGAGATGTGAGGGAAAGAAAGGAGCTCAAACTCAGAACACATCTCGAATTATCTTAAGACAGATTGTCACTGTGAAGAAAAACAGGAATAGTTGACTATATTCAATAGCTCACTGAACTTGGCAGCCTGAACTACATGTAAAATGAAAAAGAAATAGATTAGTAAATATCAAAATAATTCTATTTGCCACAAAAGTGAACTTTGAAAAATTTGCCATCACAATTTAAGAACCTAACTTAGCTTAGGTTTTAACAGAAGCAGGTGCACCTAAACATAATCAAATAAAGAGAATAATGTTCAATACACACTGAAGGATGTCTTGAAATAATCTGAAATAACAGATATGAAATGAGATCATAAAAATAATTGCATTTTTAAATGTGTTATTTACATTGTTATGCTTTAACATTATTAGAAAATCTGGCATCAGATTAAACTTGATTACTGGTTATTGTCATTTTTGTGGCATAGGTCACAGTCCTACTTATATTGCTTTGGTTTTGAAAATGGAACTGAGCTTTTAGAACACATGTTCAAGAAGATAAACTAAGGACTATAGAATCATTTTAGGGAACATCTGTGAGATAAATGCTGATAGTTTGAGTAGCATCCCTAAAGAAAAGACTGTGTTTATTCTATTTTGACCCTGGATGATGCCACTTCTATGTTACTGGAACTTCCATGGGACTAGCTGAAGACAGTATTTTAGGCTGGTAGTCTCAAAGTTATGTCCTTTGGGCTCCAAGGAGTTCATTTTGATTTTCATTTGTTTGTCTTTATAACACTAAGACTCTGGAAATGAAATTCTGAAGTCTCTGTCTTCCTGGGCCACTATCAAAGTTGAACATTGCACAGAATGACTTTTCACCCCACATGGCATGCCCAAGCAAACCACTCCAATTTCAACCACAAGCATTAAGAGTTTTGCCAGTGGCCTTTTGGCATCTAGACTAGTCATGAACCACAGTAGTCTCCAGGACGAATGCAAGTTCCTCATTATCACCATTTTACATTTTGCAAAACAGAACTATTTTAAAGCCTTATTTTTTTGCAAGATGAGTTCTTTTTAGGCAGGTACGTGCATTTTGTTTGCCTTCTACAGTGAGGTCAGGCAGATAAGCAGATACACCTGCACTTCTCCTCACCGACAAGTATAAACACTAATTGTCCTGACATTTATCTCCCCAGCCCCATGCTGAGGATTGAACCCACAGGCAGGCAAGTGCTCTACCACTGTGGCTAACAGCCTGGGACCACTGTCTTCTTTATATTGAGATCTATCAATCTTCTGTAAGTATTCTGTTCATACTACATTAATAATAAGAGACACGGAAAAGCAAAATTTTTGACAACAGAAGTCAGACTTCTCTGATAAATTTTTTTTTTTTTTTTTTTTGGTGCTGGGGATCGAACTCAGGGCCTTGTGCTTGCAAGGGAAGCACTCTAACTGCTGAGCTAAATCCCCAGCCTTCTCTGATAAATTTGCAAGATGATTTTGTTGTAAAAAACAAAGATGGGCTGGGGATTTAGCTCAGTGGTTAGAGTGCTTGCCTTGTAAGCACAAGGCCCTGAGTTCGATCCCCAGCACCCAAAAAAAAAAAAAAAAAAAACAAAGATGAAGGCTTGAGTCAGAATGTACCCTTGAAAAGGGTCATATTGGAAAAAAAATCATGCTAACACTAGCTAGTTATGCCATAGTTTGGGTTAGACTGCTAGCATTTTATGAATGGAAGGGACCACAGTGATCATCAGGGTACAGGTGAGGAAACTCTTCCAAAGCAGAACAAACAAGTTATACTGTTATGAGAGATGAAGCAAATCCCATAATATGACAAGACCCATATGGTCTTCTAAAGCTACTTGCTTGAACCAAACAAAAGCATTTTTGCATGTGTATTTTTTAAAAAACTATTTATTGAAATATAACATGTGTTCAGAGCTCCACATTTTAAGATTAGAGCGAAACCTAGAAATGAGTGGAAAATTTTAGCATATCAGTCTTCATCCTACATGTCTATATTCTTAAGGAGCCTCTTCTACAAAACCAAGTCCCTTTTGAGCTTTCTATGGCTGATGTTTTTTTCTAATATCCACTTAGGAAGTGTGAGCAATTATTGAGATTTTCACTCAAAATTCTGATTATAATTTTCGTGTACTGTAGATACAATCATGTGTATGCTAAAACAGCAAAGATACTTAAATTCATCTAAAGAATAATTAATTCTTGTCTGTCTCTTTGGTATCAAGACTGAAAATCTATTGCAAGGATAAGTTAGCATACATCCAAGAATGTACACACACACACATGCGTAAAAAAAACCTACCAGAGGCAAAATATCAGCAAATCATCTCATAAGTGGTTCAGAGAATGTGTCTGGCCTGAGACAGAATTTTCAAAAAAGAAAAACTTGGTTATTGCTACAGTTTAGACCCGGAATGTCCTCCAGAGGCCCGCGTTTTGAAGGCTTCATTCCCAGGCTGTGGCACTGCAGGGAAGGAGGCGGAGCCTCAAGGAGGTGTGGTCTACGGGGGTTTAGGTCCCTGGGGGTATGCTCTCACAGGGGAGGGTGGGACCTGTTCTCTTCCTCTCTCTCCGGTGTTTCCAGCCACGAGGCGAACACACTGAAGGAACAGAACGTGCTCCTGCCTATGATGTACTATCTCATCCCAGGACCTAAACAACAAAGCCACATGATTGTGAACTGAAATTTCCAAAACTGAGCCAAAAAGTCGATTATTTTAAGTGTTTAGTCACAGTAACAACAACGACAACAAAAGATTAACACAAATATTGTCTTTGTTTGTTCCTGCTGATTTAACAAAATACCTTAGACTGAGTAATCTATTTCTTACCAGTCTAGAGTCTGGAAATCCCCGAATCAAGGCTCTGACAGGTTCAGTGTATGGAGAGTATTTGCTCTCTGGTTCATAGATGGCATCTTGCAGCTGCGTCCTCACATGCAAAGGGCAAGAAAGGGTCAGAGAGGCTCCCCTGAGCTGTTTTGTGAGAACTCTAATCTCATTCATGAAAGCAAAGCTCTTGTGACCTAATCACCTCCTAAAGGCCCTACATCTTAATAAGTCTGCATAGGGCTGGGGATTTAGCTCAGTGGTTAGAATGTTTGCCTGGCAAGCACAAAGTCCTGAGTTTGATCCCCAGCACCAAATAATAATAATAATAATAATAATAAGTCTGCATTACGGTTACATCTCAACATCAATTTTGCAGAGACACAAACATTCAAACCATAGCAGTCATGGTCCTGACGTCTACCTAAGAGTAAGCCTGTGATTTCGTCTGTGTGTATAGGGAGATGCTGGGGCTGGGTGTTTTTTGTTTTGTTTTGGTTTTTGGTTTGGGGGGCATGTTTTGTTTTGTTGGTTTTTTGAGACAAAGTTTCACTATGCAGTTCAGGCTGAACTTGAACTGACTGTGTAGTCCAGGCCGGCCTCAAACTCACGGTGATCCTTCTGCCTCAGCCTCCCAAGTGCTGGGATTACAGATAGAAGCCACCATACCCAAGTAGGTGCTGGGGATTGAACTCAGGGCCTTTGCATTGAGCTACATTGCCAGTCCTTTGTTTATTTTTTATTTTGAGAACAGGACCTCATTAAATTGCTAAGTTACCTAGGCTGGGCTTGAGCTTGCAATTCTCTTGCCTCTGCCTCCCAGAGTGCTGGGATTACAGGCATGAGCCACCATGAAGTCTACTATAATTGGTCAGAAAATTGATTACCACATCAGGGATACCAGGTGTATTAGTTTGCTAAAACTGCTGGAACAAAGTACTACAAACTACAAACTAACATAAATTTATTACCTCATAATTCCGAAGGCTACAAGTCTGAGATCAAGGTGTTGGTGGAGCTGGGAAGGCTACTGAATGCTGTAGAGGAGACTCTGCCTTAGGGCTCTCTGGAGGCTTCTGGTGGCTTGCTGGCATTCCTTGACATGTAGACAACATACTGCCCTGATATTTCTTCATCTTCCCATGGGGTTCTCCCTGTGCGTGTATCTCTGTATGCAAATTTTTCTTCTATACAAGAACACCATTCATATTGGCTCAGGGACCATAATAATGTCCTCATCTTAACTTGCTTAATTATATCTGCAGTGATCTTGAACCTATTTCCAAAGAAGTTGATATTTCAAGGTACTGGGATTAGGACCCAAACATAAGAATTTGGAGAAACACAGTTCAACATGAAACACTAAGGAAAAAATAACATAGCTGTCAAACTATTTTCTTGGGTCATGTGGAATGAAATTACTATAGCAAAAGTTCAATCATCAACTTACACCCTGGATCACAAAAGCAGTGACTTAGCACCTACGTGGAAAAGGCATTCCCTAATCATGAAATTAAGTGAAATTCTCAATGGCTATAACTTTAAAATTTTTGGAAGGTTATTAAAGTTCCTACATTGTGCATCTAATAAATGTGATCTAATATCTTTCACTAAGTGAAACATAGTAAAGCTTCAGGGAAAATAAAGCTTCAGGGAAATATAAAGACCATCTCAAGTTAGGGATGAATAGGCTAGCACCCAGAGAAGTTACAGGAGTTAAGTTGATTAGTCAGCTAGTTGTAGATTAAAAACCAAAACCTTAGTCCCAAATCTTGATTTCTAATGTAGTAACTTTTTCATTGACCCCACAGTTATTAACTGATCATGTCCGACTTCTAAATGTTATAGAAGTACACGATATACTGCATTCTTGATTTAAATTTGTACTTGTTTCTCAAAGTTATCTGAACCACCAGATGGAGGTCATATATATAAGTAAAAAATGTGTAAATAAGAAAAGCAGAAAATAGATTTCCCGCATCCTAATTTCAATCTTTGACAAACTCTCATGGTTAAAGGAGTGGCTATTTCAGAGCTTAAGGAGGGAAGATATATCTTTCTCAATGATGAGTTCTAGTGTACCCCATTTAAATCAAGGGATAAACAATATAACTAGTAGAGGAATAACAATGTCATATACCTCCTAATAGGAAGCAATAAATATTTATCTTCACTTCTAAATATTTTTCAAAAAATATTTAACCCAGATATAACCTAAAATTTCAGAATTAACTTTCAAATTTGTGAAAAATGCAGGGAACAAAAGAGTAGGGTAAATAATACCACGAGAAAACAATCAAATAAATCTAGAATGCGGGACATTCTAAGAGTCAACTAGTTTAGTCTCTTCAAAAAGTCAGTATTACTAAAAATATAAAAAGATATGGCAAATGCTGTAGCAGGTAAGAGACACTTAAGAGAGATAACAATTAAAATGCAAAGTATATATAGGCCTTGACTGAATTCTAGTTTTAAAAACATAGCTAAAAAAGACATTTGGGAGAGAAATAGGAAAATTTTAAGAAGGATGAGATGTTCGATGATATTTATAAGAAAGTTGTTTAATTTCTTAGTAATAATGATATTGTAGTTAGGTAGGAGAATGTCCTTATTCTTTGGGGTGAAATGTCAAGAAATCTGCAACTTACTTTCAGATAGTTCAGCAATCAAAGCAAATAAATATATATCAGTATACAAAAGAGGATGAAATGTTAAGGATTGTTTTTTGAAAATTTTTATTATTATGTGTCCATGTTACATAAAATATTGTTGAACCTGAGAAATGTTATTTGAGTTTTTGTGTACATTTCTTTCAATTCTGTATGTTTGAAATTTGATAAGTTGGAAAAAATGGTACAATATTTTTGAAGGAGTATTCTGTAAATGAAAGTAAAAAAAATGAAGAGAATGAAAGATAGGCCCTATATTTTATGCCCTATAAAATAGTAGCTTTAGATAATTATTAGAGAGTAAATGCTTACTGATTTTGAATTCATATGACCACTATTACTTGATAGGTTCTCCTGCAGTAGAGGACTTATTAAATAAACAATGGTACACGGATACAACAAAAAAATCAGCAATCTTATTTTTTAATGTGGAAATTCTTTACTGATTTAGAAACATCTCCAAAGTTCATTTTTATGTTAAAAATGCAAGGTACAAACCAATGTATATTGGCTAATATTTTTGTTAATATATATTTTTATATATGTAAATAAACAATCTCTGAAAGAACTCACAAACACCTTTGGGCTGCATCTATGAAAAAACTCTTATCATATTAGTGGTGAAAGATGGAAATCTTTCCTGCTAAGATTGGGAATAAGATAAAGATATCCATTCTCCCCACTTCTGTTTAGCACTGTACTGAAAGTTCTAAGCAGGGTAATTAGGTAAGAAAAAGAGAGGACATCTAATTAAAAAAGAAAAAATCAAAACTATCTCTATTTGCACATAACATGATATGATATATAGAAGTTCTTAAATAAGCCATAAAAAAATCTATTAGCTGATTTGTTTGTTAGTGCTAATAGATTTTTTATAGATTATTAAAGGACTTCTATATATTATATCATGCAAAGTTGAAGAATATGAGATCAATATGCAAAAATTAGTTGTATTTCTGAATTCTAACAATGAATAACCCAAAAATTAGATTAAGAAAATAATTCCGTTTGCAACACCATTAAAAACAAGAAGTTTAGCAGGACACATAACCAAGACTTGCACACTGAAAACTACTGGACATTGTTGGACAAAACCGAAGAAGAGCTAAATAAATGGAAAGGCATCCATAGTCACAGACTGGAAGACTTAACACTAGTAAGATGGCAGTACGCCCCAAATTGATCTACATGTTCAGTGCCATCTCCATCAAAATTCCAATTCTCTTTTGCCTTTTTCTAATTTGCTGAATGGACAATTTGATCCTAAAAGCCATATGGAAATGCAAGGGTCCCCAAATAACCCAAAAATCTTGGAAAAGAAGAATAAGGAGGGAGTAGTCACACTTGTCAACTTCAAAACTTACTTCAAAATGATAATAATCAAGACAGTGTGGTGCTAGCATAGGAAGAGATGTAGATTAATGAAACAGAATTAAGAATCTAGAAATAACCTGATGCATCAATGGTCATTTGATTTTTGGTAAGGATTGTAAGACAATTCAACGGCAAAAGTAATAATCTTTTCAACAAATGGCACAGGGACAATAGGATGTGTATCTGCAAAAGAATAAATATTGACTTCTAACTCACTTCATACACAAAAATTAGCTCAAAGTGGATCAAAGACCTACATGTAAGAGCTAAAATTATTATCAAACTACTACAGTTATAAACTATGTTTATAGTTAGGAAAAAAACAACGATAAATCTTTATGACCTTATATTAGGTAGTGGTTTCTTAAACATGACACTAAAAACAAAACAAAAAAAGAGATAAAATTGGACCTTTTCAAAATTTAACTTTTCAGGATCAAAGGACACTATCATAAAAGTAAAAAGGCAACCTTTACTGGGACGGGAGAAAATATTTGCAATCATATGTTTGATAAAGGTCTAGTATCCAGGATATACAATGGCTCTTATAACGCAACAATAAGCAAACAACCCAATTCAAAAAATGGGAAGAGGACTTGAATAGATTTTTCTACAAAGAAGATACGCAAATGGCCAAAAAGTATATGAAAATATGCTCAGCATTATTAGTCATTTGGAAAATGAAAACAAAAATCACAAGGAGAGACCAACTCATACTTGTTAGAAAGGCTATAAAAACACAAAACCAGAAAATCACAAGTACTGATGAGGATGTGGAGAAAATGGAATTTTCATACACTGCTGATGTAAGATGGTGTATCACTGTGGAAAACACTTTGGTAATTTCTCAAAAAGTTAAACCTGGAGTTATCATACAATCCAGCAATTCCACTTCTAGAATGCACTCAAAAGATTTGAAAATATATGTCCATACCAAAAAACTGGTACATGAGTGCTCACAGTAGCATTATTCATAATAGCCTAAAGGAAGAAATGGCCTGAATGTCAGTCAATGAATAGACATGTGTTACAGCTATCCAATAGAATATTACTGTCCTAAAAAGGTATGATAGATGAACCTTGAAAACATGATGCTAAGTGAAAGAAGCCAGACACAAAACCTCACACATTGTATGATTCCATTTGTAAGACATATCCAGAATAGACAGATCCATAGAGATAGTAAGTAATTCATAGTAGTTTTCAAGGGGTGGGGAAAAAAAGAATCAAGATTAAAAGGCTTAATTTCAAAGTAATGGAAATACTGGGGAATTACATAGGGATGAAGATTGAAAATGACTGTGGATATGCTAAAGAGCATTGAATTCACTTTGAAATGGTGAATTTTATGTTATATGAATTTTACCTCAATTAAAGTAACTTTTAAAAAATCTGGGCTCCAAAGAAGGGAACAAAATGGCTGAAGGACAAGAATAAAAGGGTGCTATTTCACTACATACACCATTATTCATGCTGAATTTTGTACCATGTGAATTTGTAAAAAAAAAATAAAATAAAAAAGATATAAAAGTTAGTGAACTTCCAGTTTTACTGACAAAAGGTGAAAAATCCTAGATCTGAGAATTAATGGATTGTCAGTCTGTGTTTTAAAATTGCCTCAATGGAGAAATAGGGCAGACAGGAATGTCCCTTCTTATGTGATAATGTGTCAAATCTTCATTTCCATCTGAGATTCTAGAAGACCAGCATTCCTGGGAAGGAACATTGCTACAGAGACCACACACTCATCCTGTGGACAGATACAATTCCCTTCTTTCAATCAATAACATAAGATAGTCATGTGTTATAAAATTGAGCTGAACTGAAATAAAAACAGCATGGTACTGGCAAAAAAAAAATAGACCTGAGGATCAAAGGAAGAGATTAGAAGATGCAGAAACAAGTCCAAACACTCTCAGTCACGTTATCTTAGACAAAGGGGCCAAACAACCTCACTAGAAGAAAGATAGCCTCTTAATAAATGGTGCTGGAAAAACTGGCTCTCTTCATGCTGAAGATTAAAACTAGACCCGGATCTTTCCCCATGCACTAAGCTAAAATCAAAGTGGATCAAAGATCTAAATATTAAAACAGAAACACTAAATCTATTAGAACTCTTGAAAACACAGGTGTAGGCAAAGACTTTATGAACAAAACCCCTATTGCCTGGGAAATATCACAAAGAATCAACAACTGGGATCTCATCATATTAAAAAGCTTTAGCACAGCAAAGAAACCACCAACAGAGTGAAGAGACAACACACAGAGTGGGAAAAAACTTTTGTGAGCTGTTCCTCCAACAAAGGACTAATATCTTGAAAATATAAGGAACTCAAAAAAATCAGACGCCCCAAAATTTAAAGACCCAATACAAAAATGGGCAACTGAAATGAATAGACACTTCTCAGATAGAGAAGTCGAAAAAGCAAATAAAAGGGCTGGGGATTTAGCTCAGTGGTTAGAGTGCTTGCCTTGCAAGCACAAAGCCCTGAGTTCGATCCCCAGCGACCCCTCCCCCCCAAAAAAAGAAAAGAAAAAGCAAATAAACACATGGAAAAATGTTCCACATCACTGGTCATTCCAGAGATGCAAATTAAAACAACACTGAGATTACACCTCACTCCAGAAGAAAATGACTACTATTAATAAATCAGCCAATAACAAATACTGGAGGGGCGGTGGGGAAAAAGGAACCCTTCTCCATTGTCAGTGGGAATGTAGACTGATTCAACCGCTATGGAAATCAGTGTGGAGATTCCTCAAAAAACTAGGACTAAGCTGGGGATTTAGCTCAGTAGTTAGAGTGCTTGTCCAGCAAGCACAGGCCTTGAATTTGATCCCTGGCACCAAGAAAAACCAACAAAAAAACAAAAAAACTAGGACTACAGGTTCCATCTGACCCAGATATCTCCCTTCTTGGGATCGTCCCAAAAGTATTAAAAACATCATACCACAGCGATATATGCACACTCATGTTTCTAGTGGCACAATTTGTAATAGCTAAATCCTGGAAACAGCCCAAATGACTATCAACTGATGAATGGTTAAAGAAAATGTGTTTTTTTTTTTTAACACAATGGAGTACTACTCTGCCATAAGGAATGATAAGCTTGAGGTATTTCTAGGTAAATGGATGCATCTTGAGACCATACTCTTAAGTGAAATAAATCAGACACACATGTTTAAATACCGCATTGTTTCTCTGGTGTGAGAAACAGAGAGTGTAAATAAGGACTAAAATGTATTACATTGGGAAAGGGAAGAAATTGTTCAAATGGGAAGGGGAACAAGGGAGGGAGAGGGGAAAGGAACAAAAGAAAAAAGAATAGAAGGAAAAAAATGGAAACAAAGAATTTATAAATAAGGAGGGAGGAGGGGTTGCAGGGAGGGGAGGAGAATGAGAACAAAAGCAGCAGCAAGATATATCATGTACCAGTACAAATCCCCTATCATGAATTTTATCACTATGTATATCTAAAATATACCATTAAAATAAAAAAATAAGGTCAAACCTTAAGTCAGTAGTAGTTACTATCACCTCAATATGAACTAGAGTGTGAATCTGCTTTCAAACTCATTAATAGACCCCAAGGCTCTTAAAGGCCTGGTGACAGTAAAAGTGAGGCTTAAAGTAGAACAAAATGGTCAGAGGGACAGTGAAAAGGGCACTGATTTGGAATGCAAGCTGGAGAGATGCTCAAGGGTGTGTGTGTGTGTGTGTGTGTGTGTGTGTGTGCGTGCTTCTGTGTATGTGTGTGGTATTGTGGCCTGGGGGCTGGTAGTGGTGAGGCCATGGAAAGTTTGGAGCAATATCAGTTATATTTCTCTGTGTAACAAGTCGCTTTGAAATTCAGTCACTTAAAACAATGGTTTGTCATTTCTCAAAATTCTGTGGGTTGTTCTGGTCTTACCTGAGCTCATTCAGGCAGCCAGCTTCATGGTGCTGATCAGCTGGGCCAGACTCTACTTGCCTCTCCTGGGATACTGGAATGTCTGAATCTATTTCTGTTAAGTCACAGGAGATACATAGTGAAGCCAACAAGACAGTCAGCCACAAAAAAATTTGAAGTGAAAGTTTTATTGCCCCTGGTGATCACACAGCTGGGTCATGAATCCAGGAGCTGGCCCCCACCTAGGAGTGTTTAGGGTTATATACAGAGCTCTGGGGTTAGGATGAGTAAGAGTGACTGGGCAGAAAGAGACAAAGTGGGTGGGTGTTATGGTTTCTATCTAGATGTCCCCCCAAAGCCTTATTTGCTCATAGGTGGGGCTTTTCAGAGGTGGCTGGATCTAAGGTGTGTGATACTGGGATTAAGGGTGTCTGATAACTAAATTGATTTAGCATGGTTCTGGATATGGATAATGGGAAGGCCCACACCACGTATGGGTGGCACCATCCAATAGGCTTGTAGCCTGGAAGGAATTAAAGAGAAAAGAAGGCTCAATGCTGCAGCTCACTGCCTCCTGCCTGCTCTGCCATGGAATGTCTCTCTTCTGCAATGTCCCTCTGCCATGCCACCTGCCTTGGAACCAGACAACTATGGACAGAAACCTCTACAAACTAAATAAACCTTTCCTCCTTTAACTTGCGGGTGTCAGGTATTTTGTCTCAACAATGAGAAAAGTAACTAAGACAGTAGATAAGGGTGACTGGACAGAAAGGAACAAGCGGGGTCATCTGATAGGTTTAGCTAAGTTCCGATTGTCTAAATTAAGCTATTTTTCTGAATGGCATCATTGTCAAGGTTGAGTTAAATTCTACTTTCCTAAATTAGGCTTTTATCTCTCAGAAATGATGTGGCCTGTCTGCCTAGAAGGGGGTAGTGCATTCCCTCCTCACAATTTCCTCTCACAGTCTTTCATGCTAGAGTTCTTCATAGCAAGGCAGTCTAAGGGTAGTGTTCCAAGAGGCAAAGACACAAGTTGAATGGCTTCTTGAGGCTTCTCAACTTGCATCCAGTCAGTGCCATCTTCTTCTTCTTTTTTTTTTTTTTTTTTTTTTTAATTTGGTGCCGGGAATTAAACCTCAGGTCTTACACATGCTGAGCACATCCTGGGACCAGGCACTTTATTTTGATCAGTAAAAAGCCACTGGATCAGGTCAGACACAAGGTGTAGGCAAAGAGACTCTACCTTCTGACAGGAGTAGCTGTATCTGTGCCATGTTTTTCAGTCGTTAAGAGGAAACAACACGAAAACCCTAAGCATCCAGAGAAGGTACCACAAAGGTAGGAAAAGGAAGAAAGAAAAGACTCCAAGAAGGAGGTTCAAAGAGAGGGGTAAACATTGCCTTGTTTGAACCATCTTCTTGAACTCACCAAGTGTACTTAAACCCCTCAAATCTACAGGGGAGTAGAGTCAAACCATAAATTTCTCTGCTTTTCATCAAAGCTACAAAATAGTAGTTTCCACTTACCACTGAGGCAATTTGCATTCTATCAGTGACAAACTGATTAAAATTGAGAATTTAAGTGCTAAGAGAGATTGCTAGCTAGTCACAAGGGGGGTTGGCTTCTTACATAGGTTTTAAGGATCTTCACTTAATGTAACGGTCATCATTTTGGCTCCATTTATACACTGGAGTTTCTTACACATTCCACCATTTTATCTGCATTGTATGGCAAAGGTACTATTATGACCCTAAATTTATTAATGAAAACAAGGCAAAGAGAAGCTAAGTGAGTTGCTAAAGGTCATCTAAGTCAGTAATGGCAGAGTTGGCATCCAAACCCAGGTAGACGGACCCAGCACCACTCTCTTAACAATACATCATCCTGTTTTATATGACTTTGTTCTTCTAAAAACCAAGATATATGGGGGACGGGAGCTGGTTCAAAATCCACTCATTACTTCCTACAGGTCCCTACATATCGGCTATGTATCAGTGGGATCCAGTTTGTGCTACAGGGATAAGGACAGGTTTTAAGGGTAGAACTATTAGAGTTGCCTGATGGCAATGCCTGTAATCTCAGCACTCTGGGAGGCTGAGGCAGGAGGATCAAAAGTTTGAGGACAGCCCAGGCAACTTAGCAACTTAGCAAGATCCTGTCTCAAAATCACAAATAAAAGGTCTGGGGATGCAGCTAAGTGGTAGGGCACTCCTGGGTTCAATTCCCAGTACTGAGAAAAAAAAAAAAACTATTGAAGCTGCCATCATAGCTGTGTCTGTCATCTGTGGTTACTCGAGCCCCCTTTCTGCTTCTGGAGCATGTGCCTCTTCTGCCTCTGTGCCTTTGCTCCTGCTGGTCCCTCTGCTGGGCAGCACTTCCTAGTTCTCACAGTGAACTCTTTTAGCTCTCGGTCCTCACCTCAGTCACATTTTCGGAGTTCTACCCTCAAGTAACCGCCCCAAGTCTGCCTGTCTGTGTCTCTTCTCTCCCGCTCTATTTACTGCCTTCCTGGTACTTATTTACAAGCAGCCATTACTTTTTAGTTATTTATTGTCTGCCTTCCTCACTAGTATTAAGGTCTCTGGTAGCAAGCATTTTACCTTTGTTTATACTCCATCCCCAGCACAAGGATACTGCCTGGTACAGAGCAAGCCTTTGATACATATTGGTTGAATAAATGGTAAATATATAAAAAGAGCTTTCAAGTGTCAAGGAATCAGACTTAATTGCATTTTTAACTATGTTAAGCTTGCACCTAAACATTCATTTTGAAGTTAATTTTCTAATAAAAAATAATAGCTGTCATTGGCCTAGTTAGTCTCACATTAATGATTTTTACAAGACTCTTTCCCACATATAAGTATGATGTGGTAAAAATATAATCTAGGAAAGCTTATTTCCCTCGTATCTATCATTATTTTCTAAAAACACTTACAAGAGTTAGACACCAGATATTAAGATATTTCTCAAATTCCTTCACACACAAATGTTGAAAAAACAAGAATCATGGAAAAAGAAACCACAAGTCTCTGACTAAATATTTTCCAGAGCAAAAGTAGCTCTTCTGCTACAAGTTAAAAGAATGAATGCTAAGTTCTAAAATTATAATGGAGAGCAGACAAAAAAAGGAAATCCCTGAGATGGAAGAAAATTTAATTCATATATTAAATTTCTACAATGTGTACAGAGACTTAATTGGTGCATAATGGCTATGTGATAAATTTACTATTTGTAACAAAAGTGATCCCTTCAAAATTATGCAGCCCAATGGCACTGGGGTGCCGTGTTGGACAGAGCTGCAAAAGGAAAGGGACTCACTCTATAATTCCCATCCTCCATCCTCAGGGATTTTAGTGCAACACCAGTCTAGTAACCTGCCCTGAACTATGTTCTAAGGCAGCGTTTTATCTTCTTATCCCAATTAAAGACTATCTATCCTATGCCCAATCCTTTAAGCTACCATCAGAAACAGAAAAATCTAATAAACTAAACCATACAGATGTGTTACTGGAACCCAAATTGCTTATGGGCCAGCACAGATTATCCAGTACATAGGTGTCGACAGCAGCCTTTTAAAGATAAAACCTTAATAAGAAAAGGTGGATACATGTGGCTGTAGTAGTGACAGAGAGGGAGCATGAGAGGAGAAAAGGTTTCAGGGGAGAGTAGAGATTGAGATACCTATGGAACCCTGAGAGAGGAGATGACTGGTAGATATTCGGATACGTATGTCTGAAACTCAGGAGAGAGATTTGGACTGAAAAAAAAAAAAAAAGATTTCAGATTTGAGAGTATCAAGCACACGAATAACAACTGGAACTATGGGAGCCTGAGTTTCTAAGACTGTCCAGGGGTGGTCACCCCCTTTTGTTTCCACTGGTGCCCTTTTGGTCTGATTTATTCCTAGAATCTCTTACCTGGTCCTTCTGCTGCCATTTTTGCCATTTTTGCCATTCTCTTTTCAGTGCAGCAGCTACAGAGACCCTCTGGATGACTTGATCTTCTCTAACGCCTCCATAACTCCTCTCCCCTCGTTGAAAAGAAACCAAATCCTAATAATGGCTTACAAAGCTGTGCAGCATCCAGACCCCTTAGAAAGGCCTCCCTCATTCTTCGACCTTCCACACATGCTCCTTGCCTTTGGATCTTTGAACTGCTCTCCTCACTGCCTGAAATGTTCTTCTTCTAGATAGCTGGGTGTTAGCTGCCTTCTCTTTTCAAAGGCCTATTTTGAGCACCTTCCTTCAAATTTCCCTCCCTTCCCCCATTCCTCTTCCTCTTTACCCTATTCTGTTTATTTTCTTTTCTAAAGTATTTATCAACTTCTAGCTTTTGTAATAAATTGTGTTGTTGTGTGTACATGTAAACATTTCTCCAATAGCAGGGATGAGTTTGTTTTGTTCCTAGGACCTAAGAACATATACCTAGAGCAGTAGGTGGCATACAATAGGACTGAGATATTTGTTGAATAAAATCTAAAGAAAATCCTAAGGAAATCTAACATTAAATTTTGGGAAGAATTTCCAAAAGAAAAATTGATAAAGAGCTCCCTGTAAGACAAAAGAAAGTTAGAAGACTATGGTTTAATTGAATGAAAGGAGAAAAATGTTTCAAGAACCACAACATGGTCAGTAGTGTCAAATGCTAGTCAACAGTCAATGAGCTGAAGTCTCAGAAACCGCCAGTGGCTTTAGGAACATGGAGTGAGGTGACATGGTGAGGCTTTAAGGACACATACATGGTTAAAATAAATTAGGAAACTTTAAAAAGGGCTTTAAAAGTGGTATGATCTTGAGACCATAACACTAAGTGAAATAAATCTGTCACAAAAGGTTAAATATCACACGATTTCTCTAATAGGAGAGACCCAAAATATAAATAAAGAGTGAAAGCAAAGAGCCATGTTTAGACATCTAGAGGTGGCCTTGGTAGAGATGGGAAGGGAATATGGGGAAGGAAGGAGAGGAGAAGACAGTGGGGGGGAGGAGCAAGAACAGTAAAAATGGTCAAGTTGCAATATGTATATGTATTAAACATCCAAGATGAATGTAATTACTATGTATCATAAACATATACTAATAAAAAAGTAACAAAGTGAGAAAAAAGATATGAAAAATAAAAAGGTAAAATTTTAAACCAGGAAATCATCAAGCATATGAAATATGGATACAGGATTTTATCATTTGTGCCAGTTGTTGCTAGCTGTAGTTGTTGTTGCTATAACAAACAATCTCAAAACTGAACAGTTTAAAACAGCACTTACTTTACTATTGGTCACGATTCTGTAGGTTGATTGAGTTTGTGTGAGTGGTTGTGCTTTCCAGTGTCAGCTGCTGCTGGGTCCATTTAGGGCAGGAGTCAGTACATTCTCCTCTAAATGGCCAAAAAAGTGAAAAATGTATGCTTTGAGACTATAAGGTCTGTGTATGACTGTTCAACTTTATCACTGTAAGAAAGCAGCCATAGATAATATATAAATAAATGGGCATAGTTGTGTTCTAATAAAACTTCATTGGCAAAAGTCAAGTGGTGGGTCAGATACAGCTGACAGTTGTAGGTTTCCTACCCTTGATTTTGGGGCTCCATCTGGATTGGCACATCCAAGATGACTCACTCCTAGAGGGCCTTGGTACCGCTCAACACCTTCTCTTCACAGGGCGTCAGCTTCTAACAACAATGTGGTTCATTCCAAAAGTGAAAAACAGAAGTTGATAGGCTTCCCTAAGCGTCAGGCCTTGAATTTGGATTCTTTTGATTAAAGTGAGCCCCAGGGCCAGTCCAGGTTCAAGGGAGAGGCTATTCAGCACAGGAAGCATGGAGGCTGCTACCCTCCTGCTGGTCCGTCTGCTGGGCAGCACTTCTAGTTCTTTTGGTGAATTCTACCTCTTTTTTCAGCTCTCAGGCTTCACCTCAGTCACCTTTTCAGAGCTCTACTCTCAGGTAACCTCCCCAAGTCTGCCTGTCTGTCTCTGTTTCTCCTGCTCTGTTTACTGCCTTCCTGATTGTTTTAGTTACTTTTCTCTCGTTTTTGGGACAGAATACTCGACACCCAAAGTTAGGGGAAGAAAGGTTTATTAGCTCACAGTCTGTAGAGGTTTCAGTCTATAGTCTGCTGGGTCCGAGGCAGGGCGGCATGGCAGAGGCAGGGCGGGCCC
>PVJO010021286.1:0-30268 GCA_004026905.1 Hystrix cristata | reverse complement strand
TTCAGCCCTGCCACTTTTCCCAGAGACCACAGCCGGCAAACAACTCAGGTCATCCCTCTACACAGCAATTTGTAGCTGTCTGTGGCTATCCCAGAGCCCTGCTCCACCACACACGTGAACCAATCACAGGCCTGAATTTGGGCCAGTCAGCAGGCCTGAATTCTAACCAGCTGTGTGCCTGCAGCTGCTATATAAGCAGCACTCCCCATACACTTCTCCCATTGGTTTGCCGACCTCCGTGCTGCAGGACGGGTTCTGTTAACATACGGACTTGCTTTGGTGGTTCCTTAAACCTGTTCATGATTTATTTCTCAGGTAGTGCGGACTCTGAAGGTCCGTAAATCTGCTCAGCATTCCTGAAGCACTGTGGACAGAGCAGTTGCCTCAAAAGAAAGAGCAATAAACAGTAGGGGCTGTGAGCCCCGAGGAACTCCAGGGACCAGCAGTCAACAAAGATCAGCAGCAGAGGCCAGCACGTGGCAGAGTGCCTCCAGTGTCCGCGCAAATCAGCACTGGACATCAGTGGCCCACAGCGGCAGCAAGCGACGGCAGGCTGTGCCAGCTGCGGGCATCTGGTATTATCCAGTGTCATCTCCTGATATCAGGACCGTGAGCATAGCTGCACTTCGTCATTCATGATTTCCATATAAATCAGACAAAAGGACCCTTAACTGATTAGCAACACAGTGGCCTACTGCTTAGTCTCTCCCCACTGCCCCCCATAATACACAAGGGAGAGAGGTTGGGGATTTAGCTCAGTGGTAGAATGCTTGCCTAGCAAGCGCAGGGCCCTGCGTTCAATCCCCAGCTCAAAACAAAACAAAACAAAACAAAAAAATATATATATATAATGGAGGAAGCAAGCTGCTGTGTTGAGAGATCCCCATGTGGCAAGAGGTGGAGGTGCCTACAAACGGCCATGTGAGTAAGCCACCTAGACGTGATTCCTCAGCCCATCACAGCTTTGGATGAACCTGCAGCCCCTGGGGACCTCTGCACTGCTACCCTACAAAAGCATCTGGGGCAGGGCCAGAAACTCAGTAGTGCATGCTTACTATTTTAATCCACTGAATATTGGCATAATTTCCAATGTGTAAATGACTAAGTAATAGTACTATACAAAAAGCCCCTTAAGAAACATCACTCATTTGCAGCCCATTTAAAACAGCCCCTTTTTCTTCCAATTTGAACACTTTCATATGGCTGAGTTGCTATTTATATTTATTCATTAATATCTGTTATTCTCTTTTCTAAAGCAAGGTAAGAAAATACTTTTTATAAAGGGCCAATTAGCAAATCTTCTGGGATTTATAGACTGTGTGGTCTGTTATATCACTGTAGCATTAAAGCAACCATATGTAAATGAACCAGCATAGCTGTTTTCTAATGCAAGTTTATTTGTGAATACCAAAATTTGAATTTCACATAATTTTCACATCACAAAATATTATTCATTTGATTTTTACTTAAAAATGTAAAAAACATTCTTAACAAGCAGATCACTTAAACCAAGCAGTTGGGGGTAGATTTGGCCCATGGGTATAGTTAACCAATTCCTGGACCAAATTTGCAGTTATTGGTATTTAGCTGGCATCTGGATGCCCAAAATAAAGATAACATGTTTTCAGACTGTGGCCGCATGATCACGTTACATTTAGCATGATGTGGGCAGAAATGATATGTGTGGATTTCAAGCCACACCCTTGAAGAAAAATTGTGTGCTGTCTCTTCTTCCCTTTCCCTCCTTCCCGTTGGCTGGAATGAAAATCATCTTGGAATATATGGGTGACAGAAATGTCTTTGGGATGGTGGCATAGAGAGAGCCAGGATTTTTGGCTCTGGAGTGGGTGTAGCCATACTGTTAGGAAAATGAGAAACTACAGCCTTGTTCCCACCTCTATATTTCGATCCCCTTTCATACCTCACCACGTGTGTATTCTAACTCGGCCGGGTAGCCTTCGGCTATGACTTCTTCTGAACGTGGCACCAACTTAAGATGATTTACTTTGGAGAAGCACGTGGTGCTTTGCAGCCGTGTGTGCTTTTTCCTGGTTAGTTACCAAGTCAGGATGATTTGAACATGGGAAACTTTAAATTTTTTTAAAACTAGAATTTCTAAAAATTTACAAGTCTGGGTGGTTGATTTCCTTGGTGTTGGAAGTGAAAAGAAATGTGCCTTTGTATCCTTTTTCTCTCACTACTTCATACCTGTGGAAAAGGGAGGGATAATACTGATTTGGAGACCATAGATCAGGTCTTACCATCTCTGCAGACGAATTCACTCACATTTTCTTTTTCATTTTTTCTTTTTTTTTTTTTTTATTATAAGTGATCAGTTTTGAAATTTTGTGCCTAGAGTATCTCACGGTGGTGTGGGGATTCACATTCATGTTATAGTGGGAAAAATTGTAGTCGTAAAAAGGACATACTTATCCTCTGGGTATTTCATATTTCCTGCAGCAAAATTTTGGGGGGCCCAGGCCATGAACAACAGTGGAAAAGTCAGAAAAACACAAGAACTAGCAACCACCACTTGGAAGCAGCAGTCCAAATACAATGGTTTGCATTTTTGTGCTGACACGAAGTATTTCCCATTGATCTCCCTCCCCTTTCCCTCCTTCCTCTCACTGCCAAAAACCCAGCTCGGTTGGGGTAGGCACAGTGTTCCAAGTCCTGGCTGCTGGCGTCCCTTAGAGGTTTCAGAGAGAAGCTGTGCTGGCTGACGGGGCCCGAGGCTGGCCAGTGCAGGGAACAATGTCTGGGTTTCGAGAACAGCTGGAGCATCAGAGGGAGAAAAGCAGCTTGGTGAATGAGGAAAGAATGTGCTGGTCACTTCAGAGCAAGAGACTTAGACTTCCCTCCGGCCTCTGCCAATGAGTGTTTAATGGAAAGGGCAGAGTGCTGGTGATGGCAGGTGGCTTTTGGTTTGGATTTTATGGAATTTTTCAAGTTTATTTTACCTTTTCAAACAGCAGATAAATGCACAACTCCCACACTATAACTATTCTGAATTCTGCTCATGTTTTTATTGGATATGTGTGCTATTTCTCAGAGTTATTTTTAAGAATGCTGCTGCTGGCTCATTTTGAAACTCTGCTTGCTCTCCTTGCGTGTAAGTTAAGATTCGTAACAGGGATTTTGGAGGAAGGTAGCAGAGTATTAAGTGGAAAGTGAAGGCCCTGCCAGGAAGGATCCTTCTCTGAGAGTGTAAGATTTACAGACTTACAGTTGGAGAACAGGGCGGGTTTACAGAGATAAAGTGGGAAAGTGTCAGCTGAACACAGGTGAAGCTCTGAAAAGTTAGAGAAAAAAAGTTTTTAAGATGTCACATTCTGATTTCTCTCTGATTTTCCTGGATTCTTATGGAAATGGGTAAAATGACAATTTTCCTATTCTGAATCTCCATTTATGACACTTGGAAAGTGAGACTTGATTTTAAGTCTCACTTATAAACTAACGAAAAGACATTCCAACATTAGTATTCAAATAATAATAATTGTTAGCATTTTCAGATCTCTTGCCTGCCTTTCTCAGTTCTCAACATTTTTGCCTACCTTAGGATTGCCACAAACATTCTTGAGTTCCAGCTATGTGACAGACTCTGTACTAGGTCCTTTCCTAGTAAGAACCTGTGAAGTAAGAATTATTACATCCACTCTAAATGTGAGGAATTGAGGCTCGTTGAGGGTCCTCATAACTTATCTAATATAACCTGTATTAACTTTCCCATCACTGGGACATAATACCCGACTCCCACAATTTAAAGGAGAAGAGGTTTAATCTGGCTCAGTTTTACAGGGAATTCAATCAATGGTCACTCGAAAGGGTATATTCTTGTCCTCAGCTCCTTCCACCTCTCTCTGTTTTTTGACCTCCATGGGTTCAGCACCTTTCCTCTGCCATATCTTTCCATAATGTCATTTTTGACTTGAAGTTGGCCAGCCAACTGTGTGAGCCAAAATAAATTCCTTTTGTTTTCTCAAGTTGATTGTTTTAGGTATTTTGTTCCACTGATGGGAAAGTGACTAATACAGATTTTGATACCAGAAGTGAGGTTGTTGCTGTAACTATACCTGAGCATGTAAATCAAAAGTCTTTAAAACTGGCTTACATGAAGAACTGAAGAAGGTTTGGAAATGCTGGCTAGAGTAGCTTTAAAGTGCTGTAAACAGATTAGTGAGAGATTCTGGTTAGAGCTCAAAAGACCAAAATACTAGTAAAATTGTGGACAATAAAGGCCAGGCACATGAGATTTCAGTTAAAAATAAAGACTCTATTGACAATCAGATCAGCAGCCATGCATGTCACATTATGACAAAAAAAAAAAACCTTGTCTACATTTTGTTCATGTCCTAAGACTTAGTGTGAGTCTATATTTAAATATCACATGGCTTGTCTTATATGAGAAACCCAAAGTATAAATAATTTAAAGAACAAAATAAAATATAGATAAAAGGAAACAAGAAGATGGATCTTCTACAAGTGGGAAGAGGACCAAAAGATAGAGGGATAGGGGAGTGATGGGGAGAAAGGGAGTAAAAAGAATTAAAATGTGTTATGGACATGTACCAACTCCCCACGATGAGTATAATCATTATGTATTGCAAACATGATCTAATACAGAAAATTTGGTTTTCCCTTTCTCTAGTGGAAAAAAAACTTAAGGCAGCCCAATGTTCAGGCTGTGACATGAATACTGTTGGCTGCTTTTAGCCAGATGTACAGTAAAAAATTTTAAAAAGAGAGCAAGTTAAATGATTTTAAAAACTTGCAACTGGGCAAAAAAGGTACCTGAAAAGTTGGGGCCATCTAGATAATGACTGCCAAAAAGATGAACATTAGAAAAAGCCAAATATTTTACATCAAGACAATAAAAAATGGCTTAAAAACATCTCAAAAAGGACTTGGGGATTTAGATCAAGTGTTAGAGTGCTTGCCTAGCAAGACCAAGGCTCTGAGTTCAATCCCTAGACCCCTCCAAAAATCTCAAAGTCAGCAAGACCCTCCCCCTTTTACAGATTTAGAGGTACAAATGTGTAAACCTTTCATTTGAGAAGAGTGTCCCTGGGCCTCCTGCTTATAGGCACTCACAGCTAAGAGTTTGCCCTGAGTTTTAGAGGAGACTTGAACTTGGACTTTTCCATAATGCTGAAACTCTTCGAACTTTGACAACTCTTAAAAATCCACTAAATAAATTTTACATAATGAGATGGTGTTTTAGTTACTTTTCTCTCATTGTTGGGACAGAATACTCGACACCCAAAGTTAGGGGAAGAAAGGTTTATTAGCTCACAGTCTGCAGAGGTTTCAGTCTATAGTCCGCTGGGTCCGAGGCAGGGCGGCATGGCAGAGGCAGGGCGGGCCCGGCAGCTGACCAACCGGCTGACCGGCAGCAAAGTAAAGTAAGGAATTGCAAGGAATGTATGCAAATAAGCAATGCAAACAAGCAGCTAGTTAGCTTCTTCCTGTATCTTTTATCTAGGCTACCTGCCTGCAGGGCGGCCCGCACTCCCACCCCCAATCTCAGTCTCACATCCTTGATCCCAGCAGAACGATGCCAAACCGATCAATGGATCAATTTAGTAATCACACACTCTAGATCCAGCTATCTCTTACCACATGAGGCTTTGGGGGGCATCTAGACACAAACCATAACAGATGGGCACCAGCCTTTGGGCAGACAGGGATAGAATGTTATGGTTTAGATGTAAAATGCCTCTTAAATATCTCAACTTTCTTCTACCTGGCCTTTCCACCACTTGTTTCTGCTCTGGAGCCATCCAAATGTGTATCAAATTGTGAGTCAAAATAATCTTCTTCTCCTTTAAATTGTGGATATTAGGTATTCTGTCCCAGCTATGGGAACGTAACTAATACAATTGTTCTGTTTAGATTTTCTTTCTTCTTGATTCAATTCTGGTAAGTTACATGCATTCAGGAATTTATCTATTTCTTCTAGGTTTTCCAATTTTTTAAACTCATAATCATTCAGAGTAATTTCTTAGTTTTCTTTTTTTTGGTCTTTCTATAGTACTAGTCTAACATTTTTCTTGTCTGGTTCTATTTATTTGGGCATTCTGTCTTTATTTTGTGGTTATTCTAGCTAATTGTTGAACAATTTTTTTTATCCTTTCAAACAATCAACTCTTTTACTGATGTTTTGTATTGACTTTTTAGTTTTGATTTTATGTTTTGATCTTTATTATTTCCCTCCATTTATTAATTTTTGGCCTGGTTTCTTGCTTTTCTAAGTCTTTGAGGTGCTTTGTTAGACTGTTTATTTGACCTCTTTCTACTTTTTTGGGGGTGGCTGCTGAGGATCAAGCTCAGGGCTTTGTGTTTGCTAGGCATTTTTTTACTTTTTAATGTATGTATTTATTGCTATAAACTTCTTTCTCAGTACTGCTTTTGCATCATCCCATAGGTTTTAATATGTTGTATTTTCATTTCAAGAATTTTTAAATTCCCTTTGAATTCCTTCAGTTATCTTTTAGTCATTTAGGAGCATGTTACTCAATTTCCATGTATGCATATACTTTCCATTCTTCTTATTGTTGATTTGTAGTTTTCTTCCCATATGGCCAAAGAAGATCCATCATATGATTTCAGTTTTTAAAAATCTTTATTGAGGCTTCATAGCTTAACATCTGATCTATTCCAGAGACTATTCCATGTGCTGATGATAGGAATTGTATTCTGCTAATATTGGTTGAAACATTCTGAAGATGTTAAGACCATTTACTCTATACTATGACTCAACTCAGATATTTCTTTGCTGATTTTCTGTCTGGATGATCTACCACTGAGAAAAGTGAGGTAGTTAAGTAGTCAACTATAGGAGAAGCTATAATCATCTCAGATAAAGCAGAATTTAAATCAAAAAATGTGAAGAGAGACAAAAAATATCACTATGTACTGATAAACAGCAATAATTCAGCAAAAAGATGTAACAATTGTAAATAGTATGAAACTAACTGGTATAATATTTCCAAGTAGTATTGTCATATTAGAATCTATCTCTCCCTTTAGATCTAATGATATTCACTTTGCATATTTTGGTGGTCTCATGTTGGATTATTATGTGAAGTAGGTTTTTAAGGCTTTTTCCCTTTTACTCACTTTCTGGAATTCCCAAATGCAAATATTTGTTGGCTTAACTCTGTCCAACAAATCTTGTAGGCTTTCTTCACTTTTTAAAATTCTTCTTCATCTTCTCCTCCTCCTCCTTCGGTTTTTTTTTTTTTTTTGTCTTGCTGAGTTAATTCAAAAGATCTGTCTGCACATCCAGAAATTCTCTCTTCTGCTTGTTCTAGTCTATTGTGGAAGCTCTTGTTGTATTTTTATTTCATTTACTGAAGTTCTAGCTCTAAGATTTTTGATCGGTTCTTTTTTGTGATTTCTGCCTCTTTGGTGAATTTCTCATTCATATCCTGAATGTTTGTTTGTTTGTTTGTTTTTTAATATTTATGTGTTCTCTTGCATCTCACTGAGAATTGTTAGGACCATTAATTTGATTTTTTTTCAGGCATTTCACAGATTTCTTTCAAATTAAGATCTGTTTCTGGAGAATTATTTTCCTTTGGAGGTGTTGTGTTTCATGTTTCTTGTGTCCTTACCTTGAAGTCTAATCATCTGGTGTAATGTTTGTCTCTTTTAACTTTATGAAATAGCTTTTGTAGAGAAATAGTTTTTTGTTTAGATGGGATATAGGAGTCTAGACTGCAACAGTTCTTGAAGGTATTTGTGAGATTTTGCTGTGGATGTAGAAAGGTGCATGTCCTCAGGCCCAACAGAATCAGGCCTTAATGGTACTGGGGCTTATGGTGATAGCTGACACCAAGTTTGGTGGTATAAGATGCGGGGAGGACAGTCCCTAGTTCCCTTGGACAAACTCAGATGACACCAACAGTAGTGGTGACAGTAGTCATAGCTCCTGAGCCACAGACGTGAAGGAAGCTTCCCCAAGACTCTGAAGATTCCTGTGAGGCCTGTGGGTGGGACTGTAACAACAGCAGCTGCAGTTTGGAGCCACAGGAGGGGATGAGTCTTTCCTCAACTCTCACAGAGTAAACACAGGTGTGCCGGCATCTGTGACAAAAGTAACTATGCACTTGAACTTGTGGAACAAAAAGGGGTCCTTCTCCAGATCCTGTGGAGCAAATGTGATTGGTGCTGGGTCTTTTAGTACTTTGAGCCACTTTGGAGGAGATGTGGGTCTCAAGAGATGAGCAAAAGTGGCACCAGGGCTTTCAGTACCAGCATCTGGGGCCCCAAGGCCATGGGCTGTGGAGGAGACCTCCTGGAGGTCCCCCGGGTCATGTGCAGATGTTTGGGCTTCTGGTGCTGATACTGTTCTCCTGGAGGTGGAGGATGTAGAAGGCCCCACAGGTTCAGCACAGTGATGCTGGAGCTTAAAATTTAGTATCTGTGATCCTAGAACTGCAGGACATGAAAGAAACTGTGCTGATGGGGGCAAGGCTTGCGGCATTGGTAGGCAGAGTTCTGGAGCTTTAAGACGTGGAGAGGACCCTCCCCTGGTCCCTAGGGACAAGCTGGGGATGCCAGGGGTTCCTGCATGGCAGCCACAGTTCCAGGGAAGTGGACCGGAAGGAGAACTTCCTTGGTCTTTGCAGGTGAGCGCAGGTGATGTCAGAGGTTGGGGCCACTAGCGGCCACGTTCCTTCAATTGCAGAGGTTGCCTGAGACTCTTCCCACCTAGCAGTGGACGTGGACCCATGGAGCTAGGACTTTGCCACAGTAGCTACAATACAAAGATTAAAGGCTCAGTCAGGGAGCCAGCTGACGAGACCTAAGGCACGATGTTGTTCAGCACTGGAAGTTGTAGCAGTTTGGGTTCTGGGGCTGGGAGAGGCCCTTTATGATTGGAAATTTGGTGCATTCTGCTTATATTTGTTTTCCAGGAAAGTGTAAGTCCCCACCCACTCTGCAGTTTGCTTTGCTCTTTTCCTCTCTTGTCAATTTTCTGACTCTCCATGCTCTATAGTGTTCCCGTCACTTCCTTGCTGATTTCTAGAATGCTCTCTCAATCATTCTCCTCAAAATATGGTTTTTCCTTTGAGAAAGTAATGTTGAGTGAAATAAATCAGACACACAAGCTTAAATATCGCATGGCTTGTCTTGTATGAGAAACCCAAAATATACATAATTTAAAGGACAAAATAAAATATAGATAATAGGAAACAGGGAGATGGATCTTCTACAAGTGGGAAGAGGACCAAAAGATGGAGGGAGGCGGAGGGATGGGGGAAAGGGAGTAAAAAGAATTAAGATGTGTTATGTACATGGACCAACTCCCCAGGATGGGTGTAATCATTTTGCATTGTAAACATGGTCTAACATGGAAAATATGGTTTTTTTCCTTTGTTGCCCTGGTTCTCTCTCATAGAATCATACTCAAGGCACCTCTATTCGGGCATCTTGGCTACACTTTCTCAGTACTTAGTTTAAAGATAATTTGGTTATAGAACCATTAGTCAGCTAGTTAATGAGGATAAAGTATTCATTTATAAAGCATCATTATTGTTTTTGCTTTTAGCTGGAATTAATTCATCTCAATATACTGATCTCTATTTATTTTTGCTAATAGAATTCTGACTGGTCATTATGTTTATTTCAATTAATCCTTTCTTATTGAACTGATAGTCACATACCATAAAGGGGACCATTTAAAATGTACAATTCTTTGGTATTCACTGAACTCACAAATGCAAGCACTTCTTGTAGTAGTTACAAAACATTTTCATCACTTCACTAGAAGCCTAGTTAAACAGCCACTCTCCGTTTCTTGCTTCCCTAAGTCTCTGGCAACTACCAGCTTGCTTTATGTCCTGAATGATTCATCCAGTCTGGATATTTCACGTAGATGGATTCATATACTATGTAAATTTTTACATCTGGCTTCTTTCATGTAGCACAATAGTTCTGAGGTTCATCCATATCACAGCATGTATCAGTAACATTTCTTTTAGTGACTGAGTAGTATTCCATTGTATGCATAAACCACATTGTGAACACCCCATTCATCTGTCAATGGTCATTTGTTAATTTTTAACAATGAAAAATACTTAGTAAATATGGTCCATTAGACAGAAACTTTCAACATGGAATTCATAAAGCAAAGTGTTAGGACCATCAAATCTAAACTCTTGCATTTATCTAGCCATCATGGATCTCAAGTAAAGCAGCATGTGTCATGTAGTAGGTGCTCAGTAGACATTTACACATGAATGAATGAGCCATTGTGATGGCTTATTAAACATTTGCTTATAGAGAGACTCGGTGCCCTCCATTGTGCAAATCTAACTGAAAGGGACAGAACAGGGAGTCTAATGACAGAGTCCACACAGGCCAGAGTGTAAGTGCCCAGAGCAGGATGAAGTGCACCCGAAGGGGGGAACTGAGAAAACCAGCACTTTCCTGGAGCATCACTCACCTCACAGGGCAGCAAATAGCTGCCGCTCTTATCTTAGGGCCTCACAAGGATGCATGCCCTACATTTGTACTCTTGTTTGTTAAGTCTCTTATATTCTGGTAATAATTCAGGGTCAGAAAAATAGAGCATCACCAATCAGGAATATGGAAACTGCTGAAGCTAAGCTAAGCAGGATTAGGGCGATGCTGTTTAACTTTTGGAAAAGTTGAGCGTTGCTGTACTGTGTACTTCACCTGCCCTGTGTCTAACAACAAGGATACACAATAAGCTTACTAGAAACACTGCTAGCTCAAGGAGTCCAAGAATGGATTCTGCGCCGGAAGAGCTCACCACACATTTGCAAACATAAATCAACTTTGTTGCATGTGGTGGTTGAAGAATTTTCTTTGTAAGCCCATTTTATAAGCATAATATTTAGAATACTTTCATTATTTAAGTGCCATTCAATTATTTTGGGGTTGTAATGGTTTTATTCTGTTTTGGAATTGCCTAAGGTCACATGTTATAATTTGTCAAGCTGAGAAAAATTTCATGATATTTGGTTATCTTAATTCAAGATTTAAAAATAAGTGCCTATGTTTATAAACAATTTTTCAACACAAATTTGTCTCTTGGTTGCTTTTTTCTTGTTGCTGAGACAAAATACCTGACACCCAAAGTTAAGGAGGAAAGGTTTATTTAGCTCACAGTTTGTAGAAGTTTTAGTCCTCAATCGGCTAGCTCTAAGGCAGGGTGGCCTGGCAGACAGGCAGAAGGCAGCAAAGTAAGCAAGAGGGTAGACAAGGTTCTTTCTTTCCCTTACATCTTATCCAGGCTGCCAGGATTAGGGCGATGCCAAACCAATCAGCAGACTGATTTAGTAATCACATGCCCTTAATCCGAGTATCACACACTCTAGATTCAGCCACCTCAGAAAAGGCCCTGCCTGTGACTGCATGAGGCTTTGGGGGGCCATCAAGGCACAGACCTTAACAATTTGTGATTTATAGACTTTCCAGGAACTAAGTGAAGTTTTTGTTTATAGCACTTTGATATATGTCATTGAGGAATATAGAAAATTAAGAGGTTGAAAGAGAGAGAGAAATATATACAAGAGGACAACAAAAAATAACGTGAGGAAAAGTTGTAGAAATGGATGTAATTTAGCTTAAAAAAGAGGATATTTGAAGAATTATATGGTCAATGTCGATTAATAGGATCTTCCTTTTTATTAAGGATACACAATAATGAACTTAACAAATATAAAAAAATATGAATATTGGATTTAAAGATACCTGGGTTAGCATCCCAGCTCCAAATGCTACCCATAGATATCCTTGGGCCAATTCCTTAGGTCATTTGACCTTCAATTTCTCCATATGGAAAGTATACAACAGAAGTAATTACCTCACGAGGTGTGGGGAGGATAAAATGTGATCAGCTTTGTACCCTGATGCACAGTAAAAGTTCAGTAAATACAAGCTGTTTTTATTGTTCAACATCAAGGACATTTAAACACTGGAGTGGATCATCAAAGGCGTAGACCCTCCCATGTGATCACCGAGACTGTGACAGGGTCACCTCCATCTGTAAACCACATTTTTCTGCATATGAACATAGATGTTTACTATGGATGTTTGTTGTAGTAACTGTAAACAATTGTAGATGTTTATTGTAGATTGTAGTTTACTATAAATAAGAAGTCCTTGTAAAAATCGCTTCTCCTCTGTCAGCCTTGGCTATTTATTTTCACTGCTGGCTCTTTCTATTCCACGTTTGCCACCTGCAGTGAATTGAAGTCAGAGCCTCTTGCTGAGAGGACTATACCAGAACTCTCAGTGGGGAGCCAGTGTCTTTAGTCTAAGCTGCTGTGGGCACCTCCTCTTACGTCCTGGAATTAATTATCCCACTTCCCTTAGAGAACCCAAATCTGTGTCTCTTTGCCTGATATTTTCTCCAAAACTAAGGGTGGCTCCCATTCCTGGGCAGGTGGCAGGGCTAGGGAAATAACACTCTCTAGGAGCAGATATCCCTAGTGACTATCTGGAGTTGGTGTACTATTTCTTTTCGCTCCTTCAAGTCCTCCAGTGACAAAATTTTCTTTTATACTGTTTTCCTACAGGAATCAACCCAGTCAGCCACATGGTAACTCTCCCTTTGTTGGCTGTCTTTCTCACTTCCCTCATATCCTGTCCAACACTTTTGGGATCGCCTCTCATACAAATTGTTTACATTAACAACCTTTGCTTCAGAATCTGCTTTTGAATGATCCAAGCTGAGGCAGGCTGTCCGTGCTATCTTTCATGCTTTAACAATCACAATAGTGATTATGGGAGGTTTGAGGTGAATGGGGAAAATTGGAATTGATGGGGGAATTGGAAGATCCCCCACTGAATGCCCATTTATTTTAATCACAAACATCAGACTCTGATAAGCCCAGTAAGAAGTAGGTCTTGATCTGGAGCTACTCAGATTCTTTTAGGAAAGACAAACACATTAATTCTATACCAAGCTCTGAGTGAGCTGTGATAAGAAAGCCCAGTGCAAAGTGCTCAGAAGGTTGGTAGGATTATACTTCATGTTCCTAAAATAAGTATCTATGTGTGCTGAGGGACAAGGAGGACTTTGGTGAGAAAATGACTTGCATAGAGTTTTGAAGATGCCTGGAGTGCTTGGTGGACAATTGGAGGAAAGTTCGTGGTGGGGTGGAGAGGGGCAGGAGATAAGGCTGCCAGAGGGGTAAGGACTATGTTGTGAAAAATCTTGCCTCCTTCACTGTAGAGCAGACAATAGGAGAGAGAAGGGCTTGATCCTTCACAAAAGGAAGTGCAGTGCCTCATCTGGGAACATGCTTCACTCTGTGTCTTCAGAGGAAGAAGAAAAGGAAGTGGAAAGAGATGCGTGCATGAAGCTGTGTGTTTTCAGCTACCATTCGCGAGGCAGCTCATGCCAGGCATAGTGCTAGGCTCTTTACAATCATGGTCCTATTTAATCTTCACATTAAATCTCTGAGTTAGAACCCTTTTTTGGGGGAGGGGATGCTGGGGATCGAATTTGCGGCCTTGCGTTCACTGGGCAGGGACTTTACCACTGAGGTGAATCCCCAGCCTCCTCTGAGCTAGAGCTCTTGTGAGGCCCTTTTACAAATGAGTACAATGAGGCTAGAAATAGGGCACGCAGGTGTTGGCTAGTGTGTTCCTCTGGGAGCCCTCACGCAGCACCACTGTAGTTCTGTAGCATCTCGAAGCTCATCTTTGTCAAAGCCATAATTAAAACAAAGTCCTAGCTAGTCTGCTATGTTACCAGTAGTTTTGAAACATTTAATTTTTTGAAGTTTAAAAAATTCAGAGCCTAATGTCTTCAGAGCTTAATGACTTGAATGCAAAAGCTTGGCATTAAGTTGTCAGTTAACACTTGAAGAGGAAGTTGCTCTGGTTGGTATAACTTCAGTTATTTTTAATATAAATGCCATTTTTACATTCCAATAAATAGAGTTCATCTTACCCTTTGATAAGCACCTGTGAAGCCCTAGCCACGCACGTGCTGCTGAGGACTTCCGGCAGGCTGCACTCCCGTGGTGCACTGGACTGGGATGAGGCGGAAGCACCCCACAGACACTGCGGGCCGTGAGGTGCGCGCTGCCTTACCGACGGGACATCTGGGACCGGGGGATTTACAGAGAATGGAAGTCTGTTGGCTTGCAGTTCTGGAGTCTGGGACGGTGCTGACCTTTGACGAAGGCCTTCCTGCTGCAGCAGCGCATGTCACGTGGCGGAGAGTGACAGAGGGCGCGGGAGGCGTCCTTTGGGGATGGTGCCAACCACATACAGAGAGTGGAGCCCTCAAGACCCAGCCCTCTCTCCAAGGTCCTGCCTCTCAAAAATTGTCACAAGGCAACTAAGTTTCAACGTAAGTTCTGGAGGGGACAAACATTCAGACTGCACCAGGACCTGTTTCACACACATGACCAAAAACCTTCAAGAAAAATTCTCTAAGTCCTGGAACAGCCAACTATTAATGTTTTTTAGAAATCTAAACAGTACAGAAACTTAAAATTTTCAGATGAAAACATTTATTTGCAACATTTCATTGCTGTAACAGTCTTTTTGTTTTTGTGGTGCTAGGGATTGAACCCAGGACCTCACACAGACTAGGCAAGCACTTTGATGGATTTTAAAATAGCAACATCTTCTGGGGTCCTAAAAGCTATCAGCCAACCCAGAGAATAAGTAGGCTACATTTTGAGTGGAGTTGTTTGAGGAAATGGTCCCATAATGAGCATTCAGGGCATTTTCTCAGCAGCTACTTGACTCAGTCTCCCTTCTAGGACCGAGCAGTGTTCACTGTCTCCCATGGACTTGAAATGGTCAGTGAGAAACACCCTGGAACTGTTAACTTGCTGATCTGATGATGGTTGATGGTAATTCCTCTTTAGGCTCAAGAGGAAAAAAATCTGATGCATTCATCTAAAATCTTTATTTGCTAAGGGAATTTGCTTTGGCTAATGCAACTTTTAAGACCTGTTGGTTCACTTCAAGGTCAAGGAACATTTGTGTAAGGAATTTTCAATAACATTCTTTCAGCTTGGCAAGCGGAGGATGCCCGATGCCAGTTTTCCTTCTTTTGAGTATTAAATTTGTGTATGGCTTCATTTGACGTCTCTAACATATTGAATGTTTTAGCAAATACAGATAAGATCGTGTAACCATAAAGGCATTTATTTTGTTTTTATTTCCTTTTCACTTTCTTTCCTGATTTTTCATGAGCACTGTTTGGAAACCATCATCAGCAAAGCCTGCACTATGACAATTTTCTTCTACTAGGCAAGTCAGTTTGAATTCAGAATACTTCTGAGGGAGCTTATTTGCATTTCCCAAAGTGTGTTCTGCCACCTTTTAATTCTGAACCCTGTAGTAGGTGTCATTCCATGAATGTGTTTTGTGGTTAAGTGTAGGTGTTCTATGAATGTGGCGATCAGAACACAACTTTCTTTCTTCTGCCCATTTTGAAGTGATTTAATTCTCCTGAGCCAGATATCTGCTGATCCTGGGAGCCCTGGGGTATGGGAAAAGGTGAGAACTAGTACAGGGCTTCCCTGGATCAGAGTGAAAGCTAGGGGCAATAAATCCTGAGGGTATCTGGGGGAAGCAGCCACCTGAATTCCAGGTGAGTGTGCCAGGCCTCACTTTGCTGAGTGTCCAAGACAGAGGGATCAGAAGGGCCAGTTTGCTTCGGCCCTGCTGGGAGAGAGCAGGAAAATTCTGCAGTGCCCAACACCCTGCCTTTTCATCATGGGACCCAGGTCCTGATGAAGTTTTTCTTCTCACTGCCCTTTTTATTGTCTCAACATGAAGAAAGATGACAGCCCACTGAAGAACATCCAGGTAGCCAAGAAAGAAAGAACAAGCAGAACCATCAGAATGGGCCAGAAACAGAAGTACTGGGGAAAAGGCAGGATGAACTCTTGGATTAAATTGTAAGAGCACCTTAAGGGGATCCAAGCGCTACCCAGAAAATACTTCTAGCTTAAAAATATGACTTGACATCTAATATATTCAGTACATGAAGTAATGATCTCTGCTGAGACAAAATTGGTGGTCTACATGCAGGAAATAATGTCCAACACTGAGCAAAAACCTAGATGGAAATTAGGAAAGATGAAAGAGCAGAGGGTAAACCCAGAGATACAACATCGGGGCAGAAGGTGTCGGAGGGGTAAAGAGCAGACTCCAGAGATGCAATAGGGGAAAGCTTTTCGGGTTGAACCTACCTGCAGTCTGTTCAATATACTCACAGGGTTCTGGGCTGGACTGATAGAAAAATCAACCATTTACTTCTTTTTTTTTTCAGTACTGGGGATTGAACCCAGGCCGTTGGAAGTGGCAGGCAAGCTCTCTTCACAACTTTATTTCATTTTGAGGCAGGGTCTCTTGACATAGTCCAGATAAAATATAACTGAGCCCACATAAAGAACTCAAACCAGAAAAAAGCTAAAGAGGGCCAGAAAGAAGGCTGAACAATGGGCACTGCCACACGAACATGTTCATTTATCAATTCAACAAATATTTATGGAATGGCTCATACATCCCAAACATAGTTATTGACAATGAGAATACTGCAGTGGGTAAAAGAAAAAAGTGTACCATTAAAATAAAAAAGAAAGATAAGAATGGAATCTTGATGAATGAATATAAAGTACCTGGAAATCAATAATTCAAGATTGAATAAGAGTCACTGAAGTACAGAGAACAGCTACAGTATAATGAATATTTAGAGAAGTATCAAGATATGTCAGCAAAGCCTAGGAGAAGGAGGTGGAGAGGAATGAACACATTTCAAATCCTCCCAGTTGGGGCAGGGTGACAAGCACTGGGAGTTGGGGAGGTGGAACTGAAAGAATTCTGAAGGACTTTCTACTTTTTGTTTATTTTTAATAGTATATATTTGCAGTCTGTAATGATTATAGTCATTGTGGGGAATTGGCGCATGTCCACAACACATCTTCCCTCCCTGCCCTTCCTCCCTCCATGTCTTTCCCCCTGGGAGGGCAGCCAAGGAGTTGTCCTGACTCAGGTATCAGATGCGAGAGTCAGAAATTGAAAGATGGCCTTTCAATATTTCTTGCCTAAATCCCTGGACCGTGAGGTTATACCTATGATTGTGTTATCTTAAGGTGTCCTGAGGATGTAATTAATATTACTGATCAGCTGGCTTTGAGTTAATCAAGAAGAAGCTCGTTAAGGAAGCCTAGTTAGTCTCATCGAGTAAAACTTTACAATCTGAGAGCTTTCTCTAGCAGTTGGCAGAGGAGCAGTCAGGTGGAGTCAAATCACAAGGAGGATCTGAGGCGTATATGATACGCCTCAGAGCAGCTGCTCTGATAGCCAGCAAAGCAAGACCTCAGTCCTACATGTGCTAGGAACTCGACGTCTGCTGGCAGCCCCGGTGCGCCGGGGTGTGGATGCTCCCAGACCTCCCAGACAGGAACGAGCAGGGCCTACACCCTGCTTTGGCCTGTGAGCCTTGAAGCTGAGCCCACCAGGCCTGCCCAGGGTTCCGGCAGGTAAAATTGTGAACTAATTAATGAGTATTGTTTCACATTGCCAAGTTTTTACAATTTGCATCAATCGCTCAAAATATAAATAAAAACAGAATAAAAGATAGAGAATAGAAAGTTGGGAGATTTTTTTCAAAGGGGAAAGGGAACGTGAGATGGCAGGAGAGAGGAGGGAAAGAAGGGAAAAAGGATGAATACAAGGAGAATTGAAGAAAAAATGGAAAGAGCTTTTGCAAATGGGAAGGGGAATAAGAGTTGGAGAGAGCAGGGAGGGATGGAAGAGGAAGGGGACAAAAAAAGAAATAAGATGTGTTATTGTTGCAGAAACTGACCATTGAGAAAGCAAGTGCCACTCAGAGAGTTGGAAAACAGGTTTATTTACATCGACGGACCCGGGAGAGTTCACACTCCAAGACCCTGGGTCGGACCAAAATGATTTCAGGGTTCTTCTAGGATTTTACATCCCATTTCGCTAGTCCCCTTGTTCCCCTTATAAGGAAAGGATTTGAAAGTTTCTATACGATTGGCTCCTAGACACTCACAGGTACACTTCTGCATTATCGGTGAGGAGCACATAGATAATGGGTACAGGATGTGAGGGGAGGGGGCTTGATTACAGAGGCAGGTGACGAAGGACAGATTCAGCCATCACCTGCCCCATTACCATTTCCTAAGAGCAGGGGAAGGATTTTATGACTCCTTGCCAGAATCTAGAATCTGGGGCCCTGGGGCTCTCCTGCCTCATTATGTCCACGTACAGACTCCCGATGGTAAATGTAATCACTATGTACTACAAACATATACTAATACAAAATTAAAAGTAAGAAATGAAAGCCCCCCAGTGAATATCACAGCTTGAAAAAGTGCCAATTTGAGATTTAATCTTTATGTTTTGACGCTTTTGAATAATCTTATAATTTGAATCTAATGACATTCATGAGTTATCTTGTAATAGACTAGTAACAAAGATCTAACCTGGAATAAACAAGGAGGACGATGTATGTGAAGCCCTCAGCAGAGAATGAACACCGAACCCCGTGAACTGCACACTTGCACATGGGCTGTGTTGCTGAGCATCTTCTGCCACGCATCCTGCGCCGACATGGTGCATTGATACAAGTGGGAGAGACCCGGGACCAACTTAACAGGGAAGTGGGCACAGTTCTCCTTCTGTCAGCTTCATGCAGCAACGTACATCGTTTCATCCTGGGAAACTTCTGCACCGCTTTTACAGAGTAAACACGGGAGGTGCGATGGTTACGAATACTTATTTGGGCTCAAATCGAGGTTCCGTTTGTCACTTGTATTCCCCTTCAGTAACTAAATGACTCAGATAACAAGGTGTATTATATATGGTGTATTCTGTATTAGCCAGAGTTCTCCAGAGGAACAGAGACAGCAGGTTATGTTCATTTTAAGGAACTGACTCAAGTGATTGTGGATGCTGGTAAATCTGCAATCGGCAAAGTGAGCTGGCTGACTGGAGATGGGGAGAGACGCAGCTCCGGTACAGTCACAGATCCATCTGCTGTCAGAAGTCCTTCCCGCTTCAGGAGGCTGGTTTCTGTACTATTAGTTCTTTTCATTGATTGGATGAGTCCCACTCATATTTTGGAGGGTAATCTATTTTACTCAGAGCCCTCTGATTTAAATGCTAATCTCATCCAAAAATGCCTTCACAGGAGCATCAACAGTGTCTGATTAAATTCAGGGACACAGTGTTCCAGCAAGTTGACACACAAATTAACACCTGCAATTAGAAGAAACTAGGACATTGTAATAACTCAGTCTTATGTCACAAAGAATATGCTGTATAAGATAAAACATTAAGTGGGTTTTGTTCTTTAGAAGATCACAGAATTAGGCAATCAAAGTTTCATTTGGATAAGTAAAGCCTACTATCTTTAGAAGCTAAAATAGATTCTCAATTTTAAATTAAATTGCTGTGTTAGTTCTTCATTGCTGAGATGACATATCTGACACCCACAAGTTAAAGGATGAAAGGTTTATTTTAGCTTGTGGTTTGTAGAAATTTCAGTCCATAGTTGGCTGACTCCAAGGCAGGGTAGCATGGCAGACGGGCATCGCAGAGGAAAAACTGTCCACAGCAGGGCAAGCACAAAGCAGCGAGGAGCAGCCCATTTTCCATCTTTCGTTTTTTATTTCATCCGGGCTACAAACCTGTTGATTGGTCCTATTCACACCCAGCGTAGGGCTTCCACTTTCCATGCCCAGAACTAAACTAAATTAGTTATCACATACCCTAATTGAGGATCACACACCTATGACCCAGCCACCTCCCCAAAGCCCCACCCATGAGTGCATGAGGCTTTGTGGGGGCACATCTAGATATAAGCCATAACAATTACTTTAAGAAAGTCTCTCCCCTTTAAGTGAACGTTGGACAATGATACAGGGAAACAGCTTGCTCCTCAGATGATACCTTTTAATAACATGCTCTCTCTGTGGTCCTTAGAAGTGCATGGGGTAGCCCAAGTCCCATCTTATTCCTGGTACATTCTACCTCCTTTCTGCCCTTCTCTGTTTACTATTCCCCTTTGACATCTCTTCCATCTTTGTTCTTGTTGCTATTGTCTTTAGGAACTTATTAGTACATCACAACATTTTGCAAGAAGTAAGTTAACATACTTTTAGTAGATAGTGCAATATAAAAATCATATGCATCTCACATTTGTTCATTTGGTATCAGTCTTTGATGCAGAAGGAAGGGGCAAGGTAAACTCACTTTACAGGACAATAGAGAAATGAAGCAGATGTTCAAATTTACTGGTAAACGTAATGAATGACAAAACTTGACTTTTCTGAGATCCAAATGACATTTACATAGTTTCATAATGTACATAATAGAATAAAACAGTTTTATTTTATAAAAATAGCTTCCTTTGAAATAGGTTTCCCCTCGCAGATTGACACTTTAGGACATGTTTAATCACTCTATTTTCTGTCCCTTAAGAGTTCCAGATGTTAGTATGTCTTTAAAAAGAAGAGTTTCATTATGGAGTGACATGCGTGGCATATTTGCTTATAATGGCACCAGACTGCCGAATTCCCCAAGCAGCAACAACAAACCTTCTCCAGCTCTTTTAACAGCTCATCTGTATTCGTGCAGCAAAATTCTTTGCCTAATACCTGCCTTTCTTGGTCGGGCCAAGGTCATAACTGATGTTTGTGCTGCAGACTCGGGAGAACACTGACAATTTGCTCTCTTGGAATAGATGATAAATGAAGCTTTCAGTAATGTTTTTTAAGACTGAAAGGAACTGATATAAAAATTCTGAAATAGTAAAACTTTTTGATGCTTCCCAAGTAGTTAAAAGGCAGGCAGACTGAGCTGTTTGGGGTGCGCCGTGAAGACACAGTCTGGTGAGCACAGTGATCCACGAGTCACAGGGAGCAGCCAAAGTCAAGTGGAAACATCATAGCTTCAGAGAAGGATGCTGGGCCTGTAACCAACCTGCCCGAGGTCTCCAGAAATGGGACGAGATGCCTGGAGTTTTTGAGACTGTTCTAGGTGCCTTTGAAGTGGGTGAAAAGAAGTTTATCCATGTCCAGAGATTACAGGAGAAAAGAGATTTTTAAACATTTGAATGCAGAGCCTGCAGGTGGATTAGCCCTTCTCTCTCCACAGGATATTTTCCTCTTTGCTTCTTTCAGCTTCAGGAAGACAAGGACTGTCTCTGATTTACTTTTATGTCTCTGGAACCTCACATTGGTCTTCGAATGAGTGCTTATGCAGGGCGTAGTGGCACCTTCGCATAATACCGGCACTTGAGAGGCTGAGGCAGGAGAATTCCAGGTTCAAGGGGAACTTAGTGAGATCCTCTCTCAAAACAAAAAGTAAAGCTTAGTGTGAAGGCCCTGAGTTCAATCTTCAGTACAAAAAAAAAAAATGACTATTCAAGAAATATTGGTTAAATTGAGCTACTAATTTCTCAATATTTTTGTGCTATCATTTCTACTTTTTGCCTGGGATGTTGCTATTGTAGGATTTTAGAATTACTAGGGTCTTATCACTATGTACACCTAAGATGTACCATTAAAATAAGATAAATTATAAAAAAAGAAGAATTACTAGAATTGAAATAGTAACATTAGCTGTGTTTTTGAATCAATTTAGAAGCAATATTGAAAATAGAGCTTCATCTCTGTATTAAGTTTAAAGCTATAGACACCCTGACATTCTTTCAGGTTTTACCCAAAGAAGATAAATGTTAATTTCCACCAAGTTCATCCAATTAGAATTTCTCAGAACTTTTCTTCAACTTTCTCCTAAAGTCAATCAATAAACAGTCAGGCTCCCCTATGTTTACTCAGAGTTTAGGAGATTAGGAGATTTGGAGTTGCAAAGTGATGCTTTGTACTCAAATCTGGCCCATCAAGCTGGTTTCATTTCACATCTTTAAAGTTAGCATTGGTACTTGTTATGGAGGGGTCCTTACAACCACCCATAGAATCAATAATGAGCTAGCTGGACTCACGGAACAGACACATGCTGATATTTTCATGATCACAGTATTTATTAGAGCATAAGAACATAGATTAGAATCTGCGAAGAAAAACGTGTGTGGGGCCAAGTCCAGGTGACACCAGGCACAGACCTCAGCTGTCCTCTCCCAGTAGAGTCAGGGGGACAGCGGTTGGTTCTCCCAGCAAAACGTGCAGCAGCTGGCAGGGAATGTCCCTAAGCAGCGAGGCTCAGCTAAGCCTCATGTCCAGCATTTTGTTAGTTGGTCTCACAGCGGCGGCTGACCTGACTCTCCAGTTCCTCCAGAGATCAGACGACAAATACCACATGGCCCAAAGCACCTAGCTACACGTCACATGCTGGTGCTACCTGCTGTGGTCTGCATCCCCATGCAAACAAAAATGCTCATTAGAAAAAATATACCAAGAGTATAGAAATTACCTTCTGGGAAGCAGGCAGGGGCCAAGCCTTCCTTTGGAATGAGTGGGGTGTGGATAAGTCAGCCCCATTAACTCTTTACTGAATATCTTAAATATGGATTTGGGGATTCTTTTGAAAAACATTAAGATCTGATACCTGCTTCCACCTGGCCACTCCTGACAGGAGCTGAGCAGCTTTTCTTGCTTTAGACGAGGGGTGCACCTGCCCGTTCACTGCAGCCCTTTAGCGTGACACGCGGCTGGCTTTGCTCCATTACACTGAGGTAAGAGAGGAAATGAGGATAGGTAGAAAGGAGACAAGGACGGTCATAATTTTAAACTTGTACTTTCAAGAAAAACTGCAGCTTCAGGACAGAAAGTTACCCAAGGTCAAAATGCTTTTTTCCTTTCCAGGAAGCCACTCAAACAAACAAACAAACAAACAAAAAACAAAAAACCCGCCAAAGATTTCAAAGATACAGTGGGCCTGTGAACTGGCCCGTGCCTTTTCACCTGTAACCTGAGCCTGCACATTTACTCTCCCAGACCGCCGGCCTTGAGGAAGCAGCACGGTCTCCACACTCCAAACACATGCAGACGGTTTGCAGCCTAACCTAGTCCGGCAAGTGGCAGTCCGAAGTAGGGACACACATCTTAGACCACCATCTCGAGGGCACGCCGAGACTAATACAGAGAGTACACAGCGGTCCTGGCCGCTGCCCTCCACCCACCTGTACCTGGGCAAGCCACGGCCAACACCAGTCCTAAGATTTAGTACGGAGAGGCGGAGATAAAAAACCAAGACCACTGAGCCCAGTGGAGAAAGTTTCAAAATCCCAAGCCAGGGGCCGGGGATTTAGCTCAGTGCTTAGAGTGCTTGCCCTGCAAGCATGAGGCCCTGAGTTCGATTTCCAGTACCAAAAAAAAAAAAAAAAAAAAAAATCCCAAGCCAGGATGCAGGCATACCAGTGACTGGCAGCACCCTGCCTTTCCCTGAGCTCGCTGAAGGCTCACACACAGGGACTGTGTTGCATGTGTCCAATCACAGCAGAGTGGATTATGGGAAAGGACATGCGCAGTAGACACAGCTGACCTGACTCAGTGCCCTGACCGTCCTGTTGGCAGTCCTGCTCTGGCAGACCCAATGGGAGGTGCCCTAAAGCTGAGGCAGCATTGTAAACCCCTGCATCTTGCACATGCCTGTGATCCCGGCACTCAGAGGCAGCAGCAGAGGCAGAGGAGGCTGAGACAGGAAGACTGCCTCGAGCTAGAGGCCAGCCTGGGCTACATAGTGAGTGCAGGCCAGCCTGCAATATACATAGGGACAAACAACCAGCAAGCCATCAGAGAAACAAACCAAACTCTGCCTCTCACGCCCTCAGCTCGCGTGCCATTTTCCTTTCACAGATGCAAGCCTGCTAGCTCTGTGCCGACTATAGCCTTAATGATCTTTCCTGCTTTTTCCTTACTGTCTCATGCCGCATCCAATTTGTTCATCACACAAGAACCCATGAACCCGTCCGGACCTCCATCACCAATGGTAACCAGACCACATGTGAACCACAGCCTCAGCCCACAGGCACCCTTCCCTGAAGGGTCCATGCTCGCGTCTGAGTGTGGGCTTCTTGAATTCTGCCTGGAAAGCCCTCTAGCATCTCGCTCTCACACGTCCTGTGATTCTTTTCTGTGACATAACTCAGTGAACACACAACCTACCCAGGGGTCAAAAGCGTGGAGGAGAGTGGTGTAGTTTGGTGGTGAGGCATCTTGGGTGGCACATTTTTTGGACTGGACTATTGGCCAAAAGGACAATTATACTGTAACAATTTATTCCACTTTAACCCAGTGAAGTGAGTATGTCGAAATAGGAATGTTGCATCTGCAGTTTATTACCCTCTTAAAATGTTATGTCATTTTGTACTGAATGGAATCTTTACAACATTTGTAACCTTTTCTAAAGAATTCTTTTAAAAATATTATTACTGATATGATTATTAGTATTTCCTTTACTCATATTACTTAACTATTATCATAATTTATTATGGATCATTATGAATTACAATTTATGGTTCTTTTGAACCTTCTTTGATGTTAAACTAAGGTTTCCTATGTGTGTCTGAATGCACCAGCGCCTCTGGCCACAGGACTGCTGACACACAAATTGTACTGAGTGGTTTCCACATGCGTCTCCACTGCTGCAGTGAATCAGTGTGGTTTGTGTGTAAGCTTCGTGTGTAAGCAGTTGTGTGGTAGAGCTCAATTGCTCACTGAGGAGATGGCCTGGAGTAGGGACAGTGTTTGTACACTGGCTCTGGTTTCCATAAATATATTCTTTTAGCTGTTAAAGATGTTGTAGAAATTTCACAGTGTAATTATATTAAATTACATATTTAATATAATGAATAAATCTATGCAGAAATTATCTTAATTCTTCTCTATAGGTCATTTTCATTTTCCTCTTCAGTAAACATCATAGATTATTTAGTAAATAGATACTTGTAAAAAATTCTACATTTTTCTCTATACATAATTTTAACTTTCTATTTAAATAGGTTCACATATTCAGATGTGTTGGAGGGTGGAAAATTGAAGGACCACCCCAAGCAACAGGAATTCTAGCTACACTATTCGTTGAGATCCTCAACCCTTCTTTGAGAGACCCCCTCCAACCCTGTGCAGTGAGGACTTTACTTTCTGATTTTTTTATGAGCATCAGATGATGGGTGGAACTAAGAGATTTCTTGACCGTTTAGGCTCAACTAGGGAAAAGGCCATCCTTTACTCAAATTTGTCATATATCTCTTCACATTACTTTTTCTCTTACTGTTTTTCTTTCTTTCCTTCTTTCTTTCTTTGGGAGAGGAATTGAACCCAGGGCCTCATACATGCTAGATAAATGCTGTATCATTAAACCACACTGAGCCCCTAAGGTGTTTTTCTGTTCTACACTGTTTGTCATTTCTTTGCCTAATCCATGGGATAAAGTTTTATTCTCAGGATATCATTTCCTGAATGTATCAGAAGAACCAGAAGATTCCTATGCAGCAGCAGTTAAAAAAAAAATTATTACTTCCATTAAGATGGTGGAGCAGTGAGATGCAGAGAAAAAGTCTCTCCAAGATTTGTTGTCCAAACACTGGAATATAGCAATTTAGGGAGGAGAAGAAGGAGGAAAGTGTGTCCACAGGAGCCAACAGGGATCTGAAGCGAGAGTTGAAGCCCACAGGGAGAACAAGAGGAGCAACCTCAGCACCTCAGCACAAAAGAAGGAGATGACTCACGGCACTTTCTCCCAGAGCCCTGGCTCATGGTCTCAATTCATGGCCCCAGCTCTCAGCACAGGGGACGTGGCCTGAGTCTGCAGAAGTGCAGTGACTACTGGTAACCCCAGAGGCCTCCATGCAAAGACACACAAGTGGAGTGGAGTGGTGGACACAGCAGACTGCAGTAGCTGGTGAATTATCTGAGTTATCTGGTTTCAAACATCCCCCAGGAGAGGATGACCTGGTGGTTGCTGTCTTGGAAAGGGACTGAGCTCAGAACTCAGAAAAGCTACCAGTGGCTTTTGGTGCCAGGGCAAGGTGAGGCAAGGTAGAGCAGAGTTCAAGTTCAAATCAGCAGGAGGGCAAGCAGCCAAGTTCAAACTGGCAGGGAACTGAGTCTAAACCAGCTGAACAAATTGGTTCCAACCCTACAGCCAGAGACCAGGCTGAACTTCGGTGGAACTGATGAAGCCTTGCTATTGAACACAGCTGGGAACACCTACTACCATGGCATAAATCTATGGCTAGGATTAAGCAACAGGAACCTGGGCCTACCCACTCTGTCTACCAGTGACAGCAGAGACATGCCTAGAAGTGGACATTTCTTCTTCTTCTTTTTTTTCCCTGCTGTAGTTTTTTGTTTTGTTTTGCTTTGTTTTGTTTTGTTTTGCTTTGTGTGTGTGTGTGTGTGTGTGTATGTATGTTTTCCCTCTTCTCTCTTTTTTCTTGCTTTTTTCTTGTTTTTATATAAAAGTGCAATTCTAGTTTTTCATTGTTATTGTTTTGTTCTATTCTTATTTTTATTTCTTCCTTCTTGCCTTCCCTACTGTTTTCTTTACTGGTTCCTCAAAGTTTGCATAATCTTCCCATCCTCCAAACTTGCTTCTCATATCTTTCTCTTCTTATATTTCTCTATTTTTTTTGCACTAATTTCTTTTGAATTTTCTCCCCTGAGGGTAAAATCGCCATATTGAAGGCATATTTACTGCATACAAGTTTCTGTTTTAGTTTGAACAGTGTTATATAACCACAAATCTAGTGCATATGGTTAAAGGTGGCAGATTGATAGTTAACCACAGTTTGTCATTTTCTAGGTTATGTATGATGCTATTGTTGCTGATTGTACTTCTTTAGCCAAGGTGACAGAATTGTTCTAATCATTTCTTCCTTGCAGGCCAATACTGAGCTTGGCAGAGGGTCATAAACCAGCTACATCTGGAAGACATCTCTGAGGAAGTAATGATTTCCAAGGTGCTCTCAATAATAACAAAAAGCTACCTGCCATAGGCAGTTCATAACTATCAACCCAGGAATTAAACTAAAAAAGAAAAAAATAGAAAATGAGAAGACACACAAAGAAGATACAATCCCAGATCTCCAGTTTGCCAAAAGCAAGCCCAGAGGGAAACAAGGGGCAACAATCTGAAAGCCTCCTACAGGGACTCTTGGAAGCAGTAACAGTGGAAATAGCAAAACAGATGAATGAGGCTCTGGAAAACATCAAAACAGAAATCATTTCCAGAATGAAAGACATGATTAGTGACTCTAGAGCAGATACAGATTTAAAAAAAAAAAATAGAGGTGCTTAGGAAAATGATGGAAACCATAAGTGCCCAACACAGGAAAGAAATGGAATCCATGAAACAGATTGAAACAGATGTCCAGGAGATTAAAAATTCCATTGAAAGTATAGACCAGTATAATGAAACAATGGGAAGACAGAATTTCAGATATAGAAGATAAGATTGTGGTTAATTATCATGAAAAGAAAGAGTTCTTCAAAATGGTAAGGGACCATGAAAAATCAATACAATAGCTGCTAGATGACACAAAGAATAACAAGATTTATCAGAGTCAATGAAAAGGCAGGAGATAGTACAAATGATATAAAAAACCTGTTTAGAGAAGTAATACCAGAAAACTTCCCAAGTGTGAAAAAAGAACTTGACATACAGTTAAGTAAGGCATATAGAACCCCAATTAGCCACAATCAACAAAAGTCTTCCCCAAGGCTTATAATAGTAAAGATTCTAGAAATTCAACACAAGAACAGAATATTAAAAGCTGTTAGAGAAAAGAAACAAATAACCTATAAAGGAAAGCCCATCAGAATCAGCAGATTTCTCAACACAAACTCTTAAGTCAAGGAGAATTTGAAGTATTTCAAGTCCTAAAAGAAAACAACCCCCAGTCCAGATTGATGTACCCTGCAAAACTATCTTTCAAAATTGATGGAGAAGTAAGATACTTCCATGACAAAGAACACCTGAAGAGGTTCATGACCACCAAACCAGCACTCCAAAATACTCTGAAGGACATTCTAAAAGGAGAAAATGAGGACTACAACTCCAGGAACTGCAACAGAATGAATCCATCAGGCAGAGAAAGTAAACAGAGGGGAAAAATAGGGAACTAACAATAGGAAAATAACATGAGAAAGATGAGTCAACATATATCAGTTATAACCATCAATGTAAATGATCTCGATTCACCAATCAAAAGAAGCAGACTGGCAGAATAGGTCAAGAAGCAAGAACCAACAATATGCTGCATACAAGAAATACATTTGATTCAAAAAGGAATTCATAGACTGAAAGTCAAAGAATGGAAAATAATACTTCATGTGAAAAAAACCTGGAAAAAAGCAGGGGTAGATATTCTTTTTGGAGACAGTGGATTTCAAGCCAAGACTGATTAAGAGAGACAAAGAAGGTCACTACATTCTTGGAAAGGGAACAATCCAAGAAGAAGAAATAACAGTCATAAATATATGTGCACCAAATACCAGCACACCTAACTATGTACCACCAATATTAATGGACATGAAAAACCAAATAAGCACTAATATGATTATAATGGGGGACTTCAATACCCCACTGTCACAAATAGACAGATCAACTAGGCAAAAAGTCAACAGGGAAATATCAAAACTTAAACCAAACTCTTGAATAAATGGACTTAGTAGATGTATATAGAGTATTCCACCCCATAACATCAGAATACACATTCTTCTCAGCTGCACATGTGACTTTCTCCAAAATAGACCACATTCTAACTCGCAGAGCATGCTTAAGTAAATGCAAAGGAATTGAAATTATCCCATGCATACTGTCAGACCACAGTGCATTGAAACTGGAAATAAACAGCAAAAGGAACCACCAAAATTTCATAAACACATGGAAATTAAATAACACACTCTTGAAGAACAAATGGGTCACAGATAAAATTAAAGAAGAAATTATACATTTTCTATAACTGAATTACAATGCCAAAAAAAACCTGGTGAAATTTATGGGACACAGTGAAAGGAGTCCTACAAGGGAAATTTGTAGCATTGTACTCCCACATTAGAAAAACAGAGCAAGCTCAAACAAAAAACCTAATGTTGAAGGTCATGTTTCTAGAAAAAGAAGAGCAAGCCAAGCTCAAAACTCATATGAGGGAGAACATTATAAAAATCTGAGTGGAAATTAATGCAATTGAACTAAGAAAACAATATGAAAAAATCAATGAATCAAAGCGTTGTTTCTTTGAAAAATTAAATAAAATTGACAAACACTTAGCCAACCTTATCAAAAAGAAAGGAAACGAAAGACTCAAATCCATGCAATTAGGAATGAAGAGGGTGAAATCACAACAGATCTGCAGAAATCCAGATCCTCAATACCTACTTTGAGAACCCATATTCCAATAAGATTAAAAAAAAAAAAAACAGAAGAAATAGACATATTCTGAGATAAATATGAATTATCAAAACTGGATCAAGAAGATATAAAACCTCTAAATAACATCATATCAGCCCCTAAAATTGAAGATGTAATTAAAAACCTACAACAAAGAAAAGCCCAGGTCCTGATGGACTCACTGCTGAATTCTACAAGAAATTGAGAGAAGATCTAATGCCACTAATTCTCAAATTCTTTAGTGAAATGGAAAAGGAAGCAATACTTCCTTGAAGCAAACATTACCTGGATATGAAAACCAGAAAAGGATCCAACCAAAAATGAGAACTGCAGGCCAATCTCATTAATGAACATAGATGCAAAAATCCTCAATGAGATACTGGCAAACAGAATGCAACAAATCATCAAGAAGATTATACACTATGACCAAGTAGGATTCATTCCAGGGATGTGGGGATGGTCCAACATATGCAAATCAATAAATGTGATACACTATATTAACAGAGACAAGGACAAAAACCATATGATCGTCTTAATAGATGGAGAAAAATCATTTGACAAAGTCCAACACCCATTCATGATAAAAAAAAACCGTGCAAAAAAATGGTGTTTTAGTTACTTTTCTCTCGTTGTTGGGACAGAATACCCAACACCCAAAGTTAGGGGAAGAAAGGTTTATTAGCTCACAGTCTGCAGAGGTTTCAGTCTATAGTCCGCTGGGTCCGAGGTGGCGGGGCTGGCGTGGCGGACTCGCAGCCGGCCGCAAAGTAAAGTGAGGAAAATGCAAGGAATGTATGCAAATCAGCAATGCAAACAAGCAGCTAGTTAAGCATTCTTCCTCTATTATCTAGGCTACCTGCCCCCAGGGCAGCCCACACTCTAGATCCAGCTATCTCTCACCACATGAGGCTTTGGGGGGACATCTAGA